>JAOWBP010004597.1:2753327-2782659 GCA_028571105.1 Tragopan temminckii
AGTATTAAATGGGGAGGTTGGTGGCCCTGCATGTGGCAGGGGGGTTGGAGATTCATGATCTTTGAGGTCCCTTCCAACCCTGGCCGTTCTGTGATTCAAGCCAAAGTAATTCTGAATTCCGTAAGATAGAAACACGTAAGAAAAAGTATCAGAGGATGTTTAGCTAATGGCTCATTGCTTTACCTCATTATAGGTCACTTTTCTATGGAAATAAGTGCTAACGGCACAACACGTCAGTGGGTCTCATCCCCAAGCACTGCTACTTGCAGTCCACAACTGAGGAGATCTGGGAGTGTAATTTTGCAGAGTGACAGAGATGTATTCAGTTACATCAGCAGAAAAGGTTTTACCAACCCATGGATAGAATGGCAGTTGCTGAGCATTAGTATCCAACCATTATTGTTCTGTAGGAAGTGTTGCTCTGCCTCCCGTTTAGAAAGAAATCCTGTGATCCATTCACAATTGCCTGCATTTCCCTCCTAGTCGGTGAGACCACAGTGAAGAACAGAGTTTCTTCTACAGATTCCCAGATGTCCTCCAAAGGTGTTCTGTTCTTTGCTCTCTCTATTTCTCGTACTTGAGGATGTTATTTTTGCACTGCCAAATATCCTGCACTAACTAGAGGAGATCTACACTGCACTTTGTTTCTGTTTTCTTGCTTGCTTTGGACCTTCTCCACAGTTTTCTGTGTTACACATTTTGGACTGACTAACTGGATAAACAGCTGCCCAATGCAAAAAGTCCTCCTGCGTCACTCAACCCTGCTCCCAGTGGCAATATGCTTTCTTAGATAAGCTGTGCTGGCTTTCTTACCGTAAACCTGAAGAAAGGGTTAAATCTGCAGCCTACACTTGTAGACAACTTCCATGATTCCATTTGCTTTGGTACGTGCTGTTTTGTTCAAGTAGTGGTAGGTAGAAGCGTGCAGTCACTGTTCTCCTCCCAGATCTGGGAAGGAGTCCTTTACTGTTGCTTGCCTTCCAGGTCATCAATTAGATAGATTAACTAGGAAGCTTCTTGTTCCTACAAATGAAACAAGCTTGACACACATTTTCACTTACGCGTTTGTTCCAATTTCATTTATTCCAGTGTCCACATGACAAAGCTTTTGCACGATATAATGGTACGATGTTGAAAATCCGCAGCAAATCGGTTGTCCTCGTCTTAAGGGGGAATCAAATTAGCTTTCTGTTAAGCAGGGAACTATACTGGTTTTCCAGAATGTTATGTTTTTGACTGTCAACATTCAAGTCTTGTCTTTTTCAATATGGAGTCTTTTTTTGATTCACAATTTGAATTAAAGATCTGGAAAGAACAAGGCCAACCGAGAGAGCTGCTTCGATCAAGCTAAGAGGCAGAGACTGCAACTTGGAGTCTGAAGCTTTGGGCTTTTTGGACACATTCTTTCAGTCTGAGGCTTCATTTGCAAAGTTCAATGTCCATGCCTGTTAGCAGTGAAAGTCAAGTCTTGTTGAGTGTCTGTTTGCTAGCACAGCAGGAGGTACATCATCTGTCTTTGAATAGGGCTGCTGTCGTTTCAGCTGACATGTACAAGAAGCAGCATGCCTTGCAGAAATGAGTGTGTGATAACTATACAGTGAACAAAATATTCTTAAGGCATTAGGAAACCGAACAGATCTCACTGTGTTGTACTTCATCTTTGCAATTCAAAATGACACATTTTTTATAGGTTCAGCAGTCGTAACTGAACGCATGTTTCTGGCCCTGTGAACATGACCCTTTTAAAAAGCCTTAAGTTTTGTGGACTGCTTTGGAACACGGATCTCTGTAGAGACAGTCTTTAAGAGAGGAAAAAAGCCCTCATCAGTTGAGTGTGATTAGAAAGAAGTAATCCCTGTGTGTGGTTGGCTCACGGAACTTAAAATAATTAAAAGAATGAGCAAGAATCGAATGAGAACACATTTTTTTTTAATTAATTTATTAACCCATCCTCTTCATTTTCTTCTCCTTCTTGGTACACATCATCCGTTCTAACGTGCTCTACCTCAGCACTATTATTGCTGAGCTGATGGGCTTGCCAGCAAGACATGCCTAGCTGTAATCTTTGTCTCATCATTAGCAGCCTGCTGTGAATCTGTTCTTCAGTTGCTGGCCATTGATTCAGTAATATACGTTTCCTCAGTGACATTTTCCCCTTCAGTGTTCTTTTCTTTTTTTCCTACTTACCACTGTAGAATAATTAACCCTTTTGACCAGTATACCGAGATCACTTCAAGTGCTACATGTAAGCCCCGCAGGGATGTGAGGAAACAGATGCTACCAGCACTTTATTGTTTAATTATGATTACAGATATTTTTGTACTCAGGAGACCTGCCGTCTTGGTGGTGCCATGCATTTCTGGGTTGCTTTTGAAGTATAATACCTCCTTCCCTCCCAGCAGAAAAAGTAAGGTAAAAGAAGTAATTCTATTGGCATTTGCAATGCCAAAATGTATTGCTCAAATTTCTGCAATGGATATGCATTTTTAATATGATGAATAAAGCTTGCCAATAATACTTCATGGAGGATCCGACTGCAGAATTTATTACGTGGGAATGCTGTGCTTACCTGTAGTTCTGCAGGTACTTGGGTTGCTAGTAGGGAATTTGGGTACACGGATAATTCCTAAACATGTAACAAATTCCTAGGAAATTCTGAATATTTAGGAGAGCTAAACCATGTCCCTGAGCATCACATCCAGATGGTTTTTAAGCACGTTCAGTGACTGTGACTCAACCACCTCCCTGAGGAGCCTATTCTAGTGCTTTGCAGCCCTTTCTGTAAAGTTTTTCCTGATACCCAAACTAAACCTCTCCTGGTGCAACTTGAGAGGTGACAGGACAAGGGGAAACGGCCTCAATTATTTAAGGAAGGGAAACGAAGATCACTTTTAGAATGACATATTTTATTTGATCAGTGTATGGGAACTGCTGAATCACAGCCTGAACCTCTGATTGATCACCTGAGGCGAGCAATGAGTCAGCCCTGGGAGCACAGGTGAAGGCAATTCACCTGTGCTACTGGAAGGGGTGGAACCTGGCTCTACCTCTCCTAGACCCCATTTAAGAGCTGACTACCAGCAGGGAAGGGTCTCTTTCTGGATATCCCTCCTTTGGAGTTTTCTGGCGAGCCCAGGGCAAAGGTAAGCACTCTAGCTATTCTTTTTTTTGGTGTAATAATCTGCTTAACTAAACTCTCTTGTATATTTTGTAATGATAACATCTGTATATTCATTGACTATACAATCAGGATGACTAAAAGCAGAGCCTTTGTTTATTGAGGTTGATGAATAAGCTATGCAGAGTAAAGCCCCAACCTTGCAGGTACCTGAGCTGGGTGTCCTCACAGATGGAAGTGCTAGGGCCTGGGACAAAGCTGCTCCAGCTGAAAATAGTGCTTCCCATGAATCACATCAGAGACACTTCTATTGTTAGCTGCTCCCTTGCAGGGGAAAATTATCTCATTAAAGGCAGGAAGAGTGCCCTGTTGCCTGAGCTGGGGCTGATTTACAGTGTGTGCTGCTGCCATGTTTCTACCACTGTGAGCTCATCCACCCTTGGGCTCTCGCCATGTGTGCTTTGTGTTCCTTGGAAAAGGATGCCCGCGTTTGCCTTGCTCAGGTCCTGCTGTTTTCTTTGCTAATTAGGTTGTTGCACGTAGAGCAGTACCTACTAAGTTGAGACGTAAAACAACACAGCTCTGTCTGTGAAATTAGCTTTGCAATTACGCTGATTAAGCTGTTCTGTGCTAGAAGCATTGTCATGCCATGCTATGAAATCCTTGTTTCTGTGGGACCTCGGTGCTCTTGGTCGTTAGGCCAATGTTTGCCAAACCACTAGGAATATCTTTACAGAAACCATGTCAAAAGGACTCAGGTAAATTATTATAGAGCGCAGTCATTACTGTGAGGCTTCCTGAAACGGCAGGGTGTGATGAATATTCCTGGTCTGGGGAATACAAATCTAAATTACGTCTGATGTTGTGTGGTTTGTTGTCTTTTTTTTTTTTTTTTTTTTCCTGAAGACTGTTGTTGTGTTTCTGGTTGGTTGGTTTTGTCCCTTAAACTCTTCTGGGTGCAGCTGTCAAAGGGAAGTGCACAGCTCTGTTGTTCTTCATTAGTGTGTCAGTGCTGGCTGGAGATTTGGAGCTCGACAGCCAAACTGCTTCTGCGTGTTTCTCATGAGAAGTTATCAGAACTGAAAGCTCAAGTACTACAGCCATGGTTATGAGTACTTGCTACTATGTGAGTACATCAGTACAACGGTTGTGTGTTGAATACATTGAGTATATGAGAAATAACTGAGCTCAGATGGATTGCTTCCTGCACAGAGATGATCTCCAGTTCTTCTGCTGCTGTTCATGTACTTCTGTGCAGTTATTTTGATGTGCTTCACGAGGGGACGAAATCTGACTTACCTGGAATTAATTTCTGCTGTGCTGATGAATGGTACCAATGCTCCCAATTAGAACTGTTTAGCTATGAGAACTAACCAGTTGTTAACGAGCTCACAACCCTCCTGAAGACACAGCTGTCACCACTCTGATATTTGCAATACGTGTGTCCTGTGGTCTTTGGCAGAAAAGATTTCGAGTTCAAGATAGGCTTTCATATTGGGTTTAGGAAATAAGTCTATCAACCTTTTCTCTCTTGGGGATTTTCTAAAGGTACCAGTCCTTCATAAGCGTTGTGGCTGTGTAAGTTTAACAAACTTGATGTTCTCAAACAGTCCAGCTCTACTCTCTTACCAATTTTCTTATGTCTGGTGGTCCTCCTCCTGAATGTGTGTGGTATGGCTGTGCTTATTGGTGCAGTACAGACCCAACCCGCATCTCTGGCTGGTGAGGGGCTGAAGCTGCAGCTCTGCTATGCATCCAGCCAGCCGGATAATGGATCCCACTGCCAGACTCTTATTTTTGAGGCATTTGTCTCTATTTCAAACTTCTGAAGAAAGAATTAAAATATTCGAAATGTTCTATGCCTATACTTTGGTGTTCCTCCTCTTACTTCAGAATGTTTTAGTTCTGTTTAAGCAACTTAAACCCATAAAAGTAGGTTTTACAACTGAAAAGATTGTTTTTTTCCCCTAGCCTTTCTAATAATGAAGAGCCATCTGAATTGTTGAGTGATGGATTCTATTTAACTTGCAGATTGTTGGTCCAGCTTCAGTCAGTATAAACTATAATGCAAAGGTCATAGAGATTAAATAACGTATTTAAAAATGATAATGATGCAGATAAATGGGTAGGGTTATTTCACATTCTTACAATCTAAAATTTTTGACTAATGCAATGAATCAAGAGCTGTTTGTTGGATGATAGAGGTCTCTGACCTTCCTTTGACTTGATTAGCTGTAAGCGGGATGGTAATATTAAAAATGATGGGACTGGTATTTAATTTTTTCTTCTAATATTTTATTTATAATCAAACAGTAACATTTTTAATGGCCGCTTAGTCAGCCCAATCAGAAATCTTAGCGTACTTTTTCAGCTTTCAATTTCAGCATTTCAAATCTTGCAAGAAAATGGATAGTTTGCCTTACCATCTCTAGTAATGTTTTATGTTGAATCAACTTTGTCTATGTTGAATCAACTCAGGATTTGTCTGAGACCAGTGCTCCAGAAAATGGAGGTGCAAGGGAAGAATGTTTGAAGTTTGCTTAGAGGGCTTCATTTTGGCAGAATATTCAAAGGCAGCATTTGCTGAAGCGTTGTTTGCAGGGTTGGCTGCTTTGTAATTACAGCAAACTTTTTAGAATCCTGCAATGCATTGCTGCAGTTAGTTGGAATGCACCTATGTCATGCAATTGTATTTATAGCTCCAGTGCTCAAAGCACGCAGTCACCAAGGGCTGCATTCAGTGACCTAACAACAGCCTCCAGCAGCCCCAGGAGGACCAGTTCTCTGCACTGTATTTGGGAATGATGGACAGCTACCTGGGGAGTCTGAAGGGTTCAGAGCTTAGACTGTGTGGCATGAAAAGCCCATTACTTCTGAATGGCCATCTTATATTTTATGCTGTTGACTGCCAAATCTGATGTACCACGGTGTTGTGCCTTGATGAAGGCATGAATTTTTCTGGAGGTGCCTGAGGGGTCTGCTGCACTTTGTGCTTGGAATGGAGCACTGGGACAGCCTTGCGTTGCACTGGGTGCTGCTGCTTTTGACGTGATCCCATCACCTTGGCTGCAGCCTCACAGTCTGAGGGCCCAGTTTAGTGGCTTGGGTATGTGATGCTAAAGGGCTGTAACTTGGGAAAGGGTCTCTGCGTGCAGCCAGGCAGGCTCCTTCCACTCCAGGCCTCACTGCCTTGCTCATAAGCATGCAGAACTGAGGGCAGCCTGCTCTGTGCTCCTGAGCACCGGCCTCACCTCTGCCCCTGCCTGCTCATCTGCCTGGCTGGGGGGAAAGTCTGGGTAAAAAGAACACTTCTCCCTCTGCTGTAGCAATCAGCTGAGTGACACGAGAAATGTCACTCAGGATGATTAACATTTTAAAGCAGTAAATCTTGAAGGTCAGTGTGAAGCAGAGGACGGGGAACGCTCGTGGCTCTCTTTCCCCTCTGCCTCCCGTGAGGGAACAGGATACGTGTGAGCAGGGTTGGCGGAGCAGTAACAGCCCATTGCTTCCCCACTGCTTTCCAGTAATGCAGAGGATAGAAATTATTTTATAAACGTAAAAATACAAGCAGTTATATTCGTGCTTTAGAAACTGCACCACTTTGTCTTGCTCCTGTATTCTTCCAGCTGCTGCTTAACCCAATGCACCTCACCTTAATGCGGTGCCACGCTGCTGTGTAGGACTCTAAGACTGCTGGAATTGCACAAGGCACGCAAAAACCTTCCAAAATGAGCAGCGAGGTCAACAGCAACAACAAAAAGCAAAGGCCCCACCAAACTCAGTGCCATAGGAATTTCCATTATAGTGAGACCCCCCCTCGAAACCCAGGAGCCCCTTCCTCAAACGCTCTGCTCCCCCCTCCCCGTTTCTTGTTAAGTGCATCGTGATGCCACACTGAAACATAAAATAGGTAGAATCAAGCAGCTACCGCCGACTATTTATATGCTAATATCCATCCCCAAGCTGAAGTAGGCACCTAAAGCCTATTGCTGCTACTAATGATGGCTATGCTTTAACCTCTATGGAAGAAAGAAAAGTATTTTTCCTTAAGAAAACAACTCAGTTTCTTTAAGATGAAATGTAATTATCTATTATCAGATGTCCTTTAAAAATGCAAGGCCTATTTAAGCTGCTAAAAATATTGAAGCCCTAATTCCACCATAATAGCATTTTAATTTCAGCAAATCACAGTTCCATTGTTATAGGACATTTCGCTGTAGGAATGTGGTAAGAGGTCCATCTTAGCTTTTTAAAGAAACATTTCCCTTTCTTTTAGACATTCAATTAAATCTTGGCAATCATCTAACCTTCCCTGACACAATTTTACTTACCAAGTGAGAAAACAATGGCCATTAGCATTTAAAAGAATTTGTTTTAAAAGTAGTTAAAGTTTAATTGCTTTACATATTCTCACTGGAATATTTTCAGCTGTTGGCTTACCGTTTGCCTTAGCTAGCTTGTGTTTAATTCATTACTGCATGCCATTTAAAAGACTTATTTTAATATCGGGACGAAGTTGGTGTAAAAACTGCTGTATCTGGGTCTGTGAATCGATGCTGAAGATTATTTGAAGAACAATGCAAGTGGCAGCTGAATGCAGAGGTCATCCTTTTCTGTTGTCATTAAATAAATTTACTTTTCTACTTGAAATTGCTTATTTATCAACATTTCTACTGTTACAGCGCACATACGTAGGTGATATAATTATAGAAATCCCATTCGTGTTGATGATTTGTGCTGTCGTAGCAATAGGTGGAACGCGCTGCCAACAGATAATGCAGGCGTCGTCTTAAAAAGTTCCTTGAGAATATTTAATTTTGGAAGGGGCTGAGGTAACTTGCTGGTTGTTTGTTAGTTTTCCTTCTTACCTTCACGTGCTCAGTGTCAGCCATAGAGTACAGTATTTTGAGTTAGAACTTCTGATTGATGACGTGAATGCCATTCCTGCCTTCGTGGCTGTACCTGGCCTGGCAGAGTAACGCTGCCTGCAATTCTCTCTCTGCATTATGCAGGAAAACCCAAACTACAAGCTGCCGACCCATCAGAAAAACCCAAAACCAGGAGAGGAACAAAATTAAGAACTCTTGTTAGATTTAAGAAACAAGCCCAGCTACCTGTGGTGGGAAAGTAGCGCTGAGAACTGGCCTGGCTTTCAACCTGTGGCTGTTGCTGGAGTGTTTCAGCCTTATGAATGTTCAGAGCATAATGTAAAATGGGCTTGACCGATTGGTTCCTTTTTCAGGGGAGGATTTTTCTTCTGAGCATTAATTACTTTTCACCTTCTGTTCGATCTTTACTAAGTTGTGTAATCCCAGTTGCGGTCTAAAACATCTTCTCCGTATTAAACTTGATGCTTTCAGAAAGTGAGCAGCCTTGGTTGCATTTGGGCTGTTGATAGGCTTCAACACCCGCTGTACTGATGCAAGCTGAGGTAAGATGGTGTAATATGTGCTCTCAATTAGCGTGCTTACAAAAATCCAGCAGTGGGAAAGACAAGGGCAAAGCCCTACGAGGAGTTCAGTCTGCTCTGCCAAATTCATACCCACCCTCCTATATCCAGGCAGTGCTGTGCAGCTGGGCACTGCACTTAGCACGCCTTGGGATACCTGGGTGAAGGATGTGTGCTTTTCTTGCAGAAGCAGCAGTTTGGTGCCACTTGCAGATCATCCCCCATAGAGTCGTCTCTCGAGAGCGATGATCTTTCTAATCACTGTCCCTTGAAAACTGAAGGAATTTAAAAAAAAAAAGTATCTAAACAGAATAAAAAGGTTCTTGCTCTGCAATGTGTGGAATTAATCAGCGCTGTCATATTTTACAAGATATAATGAAGAGGATACAGTGTAATACATGCACAAAACAGTTATAATTCAATTAAATCCTAGTTATTCCAGAGCTGAAACGAATAGCAGTGGCAGGCCCATATAGCTGGGGCATATAGCTATATGAAACAACCTATTTAAGCTAAATCAACTCCTACTTAAATGACTGTAATAAGCATTCGTAGAGCAGCTCTACCCTGGGGGTGTCATTTATCACAGCATAATAGAAAATTGTAATGAATAATAACACCTAGCTATTCAGCAGGAGCTTGCATGTATTAAGGGAAATGCAAATAATGCCACCAAGTGAAAAGATGAGAGTTGTAATGTTGTTTTTTTTTCCCCTTCCCCTACCTCTCCCTGCCCCTCTCAAGACTATCGATAGCTGCTGTGTGCAGAATGAGTTCTCCTTGCCTGGAAGGTTTACATTTGAGAGGCAAAGAGTGTCACTCTATCATTCTAATCTGTCTCTGTTCTCTGCGATGCGTTGTATAATTCTGGCTTATGTCATATTTGCTAAACAGGAAAGTGAAGCAGAGAGAAGGCTGTTATTCTGTAAGAGGTGTGGGCTTTGGCCTGAATCTTGGCGAATGTGTGAATGCCGAATTGCACCACGCTTGCTGCAGCTCTAGCCAAGATTGCACAATTGCTATTTGCCTTTGAGTCGATGGCTGATCTCCAGCTTTCTTGACCAGAAATCTTTCCTGTCCCAGTACTGCTGGGGCACAATTCTCTCTTCCTCCGGTTCGTGTGCCAGCTTCACTGAATTGGTATTTAAGACATCTCTTGGTGAGTTTACCCATGTACTTCTATGACCACTACTTATATAGAACTGTAAACATAGAAAAAAACCAGCTGCTACAAATTCTCAGCAGGTGAAATGACATTCATTTGCATGGACTTTTCTTGTGGCGCATGTGTGAAGAGCTGTCTTAGGCTTCATTCATGTGTGCAGTAACATAGCAAAGTATGGGGCATGTATCTCAAAAAATATCTTAAAAAGCATGGCATAGACAGTCTTTCAAAAACTCTGAATAATAGCAGAACATTTTTTTTTTTTTTTCCCACTTTTCTGAACTATTAGTAGTGCAGGAATCCATTCTGGACTTGTCTGTGTTTTTTCTTAGTTTTTCCCCATTACTTTTGTGTTGGAGGAGGATGAGCAAAGGAGGGAGGGTGGTGCTGGTTTATTCTAGTTGAGTTGGGTCTCATGGATGCAGCAATGAAACAATGCGTAATAATGGACTTACATTAGGGTGTAATCCTGGGCAGTGCCAATGTAGAAGTTGTTGGAAGTCTATAAGCAGGGCTCCATCTTTGTGTGATTAAACGCACGGGATGTTCTAGCAGGAGAGCTTCCAAGTGGTTCTTCTAGAGTCTGTTTTGGTGCATTCAGGATGAAACAAGGTACCTGCCCGTAGGTTTTCTTGAGGTTTTGTTTTTAAGAATTCACATCCACATGACGGAACACCCAGTAGTATGTTGGATGAACTTTCAGCTTTGTGATGAGTGTAATGGACATCTCATCATCTAAGCAGTGCTCATAATGTTCACACAGTTATTATTCCATTAATAGGACCATTACAACCACCGAATAGCAGAAATTTATTTTAAGGAGCAAATATCACTCGCAAGTGAGCTCTTACAGCTGAATAAGCATATTTCTTAAGTTCATAAAACACATTTATTAGTAATACTTTAATTTTGATGATGACTGAAAAGAGTAAGCCATTAACAAACCATTTAAAAGCTACTGAGTACAGTAATACCTTCTGTAAATGGGAACAGCACTTCTTAATCAAGTATTTAAGGTTATATACTCACTAGTAAGTGCCACTTTGCCCATTAATAGTGAATCTTACTCTGTGCTATAACAAAAGATAAGAGAAAGAAGATAATTTCAAGTGGCAAATTAAGCTGTTTGGCAGGCCAACTTATTAAATTTAAATCAATGTGAAGCTACAGGTTTTTTTTTAATTGATTCCGATCAAAAATGGGGGTCACTGTAATTAAAGGCTCCCTAATGCGACGTTATGAAAAGGAAGAGTGGGAATAAAATGGCAAGGAAATCCTTTGCTATCTTGCTCAGAGGAGCTGGACTTTAGGAGAAGTTTTGGGGTTGGGAAGGACAGGGCTGCTGAGTTGGGGAGTGAAAGTGACTGACTGGGTGCTGGAAAGTTGCTCCTGTTCTGAAACGCCTAGTGCTAATTGATATGAAATCACCTAATAAAACAGACTTCAGATTAGGTATGCAAAATTGTGTGGATTAATGATTTATTTGTAGAGTTTTAAGGCTGAGAGGATGGGGGGAAACACTGGCCAACTGCAGTCTATTGCAGCAAATGGCAAATCCATCACCACCCACCCTGAAACCTGCACTGGAAGGACTGGTGCTGTGTTTGTGATTTTTATTTTATTTAAATTGTTGCTTTGAGTTTGTTTTCAACGTTGTTATTTAAACAGGTCTCTGAGCAATGCTTCTATTTCAGTATTAAAATCCAAAAGCTTTGCATCCATGAGGATATTGGGTTTTGAGTCCTGCTCTTTATGCGAGTTTAACTCAGATCTCCCCTGATAGCGTACCATAGAAGACTTCTTTCTTCTTCATACGTGAGCATTATCAACAGCCAACTGAAGTCAGAGGAGCTCAGGTTAATGACTGGAGATTTAAATGTTACTGTTAGAGATGAGGTTGATTGCTGTGTGATGCTGTAGCACTCAAGCAGCAAACAGTTTTGTGTAACAGGCATGGTGTATAGCCACATAAGGAGTAAAACAAGAAGGTGCTCTGTTAAGAGCTGACATCTTGCACCAATGATGCACTGATGTGCACACAGCTCAGGGTACTTTCCTGAGGAACAGCAGTGGGATTTAACCAGAAACTTAGCTCTGCAGTTTTGAAAAGATGCCCTCTCTGGTGTTTGTATCAACCAGAGCCTTTCTTGGTGATCTGTTCCTTAGCCTGCATTTACTGAAAGAAGTATATGCATGCAAACACTTGGGGAAGTTTTCTTGTATTCCTGTCACTCTCATTCAACTTTTTCCCTATTTTATTTTTTCTGAGAAGGAGAGAATGCTATTTCAATTCGTAGCAACTGCAGCCATATAAGAATGAACAAGAATTAAAAGCATGAAATTAATGACACAAACTTGCATGAAGCCAGCCCTACTGAACCTGTAGGGTTGTGAGCGGAGGGAAAGACGTGAAGGCAGGCAGAGTAAATATTTAGGTGTAAATGAGTTAAATGCAACAGGAGATTGGAACAGACAGAGTTAGAAGTGCCAAAATGATATGTCATTATCACAGCGTGGTGATAATGACAATTCAGAAGTCACATTATCTTTGTGATCGGGGCCATTTGTTCCCAGAAGTTCAGAAAAGAAATGGCCTTGTTTGATGCTGTTGCTAATAATAAATAATTGATTTTTGAGAATTAGACTAATTTGGCAGTGAGGCAGGTGACTTAAAGCTGTAGTTCTCTGCATCTCTCAGATTTAGTGGGAACATGAAAGTTGATTACAGAGATGTTTTAAGAAAGATAATATTTTCCAGCGTTTTCAGGAAGCCAAAATCTGCCTATAGAACTGTTTTTCTCTAATTCTGGTTCCTAACTTGTACTCTGTGATGGAGGTCAATTTGCAATAGTGGCAGAGGTATGGCTGCCACATTTGCAAAGCGTGGAACACTGAGGAGCATTTGTCCCGTTTAAAAGAGTTGGAAAGGGAAAAATAAATGAAACCATGGCCACTGACAAGATGCTACCAGATGAGCTTCCAAACAAATTACACTCAGCTTTTCTCAACTGAGCATCATACGGTACCCAGTGATGTAAAGGTTTGCTTGACACACGAGGTTGGCTTGATATTCTGATACAGCAATACTGAAATTGATCAGTTTCTCCAAGTAAAGCTGTCAATTACGTAGTTATGGATTTCTTCAATGTAATGGTGCTTACTCTGATAATTCAGCATACAGTTCAGCTGTTCTCATGATGAGAATATGTAAATGTGTAATCCAAAGATTGTCTGCAGTTTTAATAGAAAATAAGCATTCTATTGAAGTAGTAATAAATAATGAAATAGTTTTTTTATGTAACATTCTATTTTAAAATAAATGTTATCATAAAATGCCTGTAATAATAGGAACTGTAGCTCGAACGATACAAACCAGTTTCAATTTGACATCTTAATTGCGGAACAAATGAGATTTAAAGCAAACAGGCTCAGGGGAGGTATGATGATACCAGCAGTTAAACTTAACAAATTTGGACAAATGGTGAGTGGTGTTCTCTGCGAAATTAATCAAACTTCTGTTTTCATAGGAAGCAGTTTTCAAATGGCAGAAGTGCGTTTGAGCCATGATGATGTTATCAAATAACCCAAGAGATGGGAGAGTTTTTTGGGTGTTTTCCCTCTTTTACACAAGATGATAGACAAACTTTTTCTCACGTATTTCTTTTGATAGAGGGTAGTGTGAAACGTGGCCAGGAGCTCTGCAGCAGAAGTGGTTGCAGTCCTTGACCTGGGCCAATGCTTGGTCATCTTTTGATGTAAATGGAAGGGTGGAAGATGGAGCTTGTCCTGCCAGTGCAGATGAATGTCCTGTCTTTGTGTTAGCAGACCTTTAAGATTTGTTATCAGACTAGTAAGTCTAACGAACAGTTATCTCATAACTTTATTTCTAAACAATAAAGTGCAGGTTTGATAAATTATTGCCTACATTCAAGCGCCCCTCCAAACTTAAACCTTTTCCTTTCTTTCTCCCTACCAGATGCACGAGCTCTTGGGCCCATATATTATTCATTACAATCAAATAAGACACAGTGGTGGCTCAGTAAACTTGCTTTTCATATCAGAATTGCTTTTATTGAGTAACACACACTGCAGACCCTAGCTTCCAGCAGCCAGGGCTGAAATGAGCAATTCTCTCATTGTAATAATGTGCCTCTGTCATCTCCTTATTATCAGCATGATAAAAGATGAAATATTCACAGATGCTGCCCTCCTAACCTGATCACAGCTTGATATTTGAGCTTTGGAAATGAGTTTTATAAGCTTTAATATACTCCTTGGCGGAGTGACCCCTGAAATTAAACATTATTACAGAGCGGATATTTAAAAAGCTGGGGCCGTAAATTACATCAAAATGAAAATATTAAGGAGTATTACGACTATACCAAGTGGGAACTCGCTGCTTTTGAAACTGTGAATGCCATAAAATTCAGCACGTTGGTGTCAAAAACATCAGAAAAAATAATAACAGCGCAGGCACCTTGACTTCAGTTATTTTATACTTAGGGATAAACTGAATTACTGGAATGTTGTTTTTTTTTCCTATGGGCTGGTTCTCTGGGAAGCAGAGGCGCATTATTCTCAACTTTGTCGACAGCGGCCTTCGCAGCTCTTTTAAAATTCACATCGCTTCCTTTCTGTGCAAACACCAATAGAAAATACTTCAGGGTAACGAAGCCCAAGATTGCACTTAGAAAAAAATAATGAGGCGACATCTCCAGATGAAACATCTTGGTTCAATTTCCATTGCTCTCGCTGCTGTGATAGGCAGGTCTGCACTAAAGCCTGGGATATGAAGACACCTATAGGAGCGAGGGGATGTTCCTAGCTGTGTAAGAAGGGGAATGTACCGTACACACTACACATCTTTCAGCC
Organism: Tragopan temminckii; assembly: GCA_028571105.1. Taxonomy (NCBI): domain Eukaryota; kingdom Metazoa; phylum Chordata; class Aves; order Galliformes; family Phasianidae; genus Tragopan; species Tragopan temminckii. Next base: position 2,767,932 of record JAOWBP010004597.1, read on the forward strand.
CAAATGGTACATGGTTTTCTTAAAGTTGGTAAATAGCAAATTCTCCAATTAAACGCAGTGTAATGTGCATGGAAATGTAAACTTTTTGCAGGAGGTCGGAGTCGACGTTCCCTCATGTAGAATTTAGGCAAATGATTTACGAACAACTTTCTCTTTTTCTGTGGTTTATTATTTCAAAATTCCTTTACGTTGGTTTATGGAATGCAGCAATCTTTTTTTTTTCAGGAAGATGATGCAATGCATTTTAAGAGGGGGGGAAAAAAGTACCTTTTGATGCCTCCAGCACTAACTTTGCTAATGAGCGTATTCATGCACTCGCTACTGCTCAGGTTTAAATCTATGCTAGTATTTCACAGCACCTCCCTTTTACTGAATTTCCCTCTTCTCCCACTTTCTGCCTCACTGTTTCTCTGTAGGTGTTGACAGAACTATCAGTCCTTCTACACCATCACAGCCCATTTTAACCATTACTTCGTGCAAAGACATTTCAGAGAGATCTTTCATTCACCATCCTCAGTTCTGCCCTGTGCTCCTCTGGGTTTCAGGCACTCTCTGCCTTGCTAATGCTGCATGAAAATAAGCTGTAGTGGCTAATACTGGTCAGGGGAGTATCCCAGCCACAGAGCTGCCCTGCTAGCAGCTGTCCTGTGCAGTTTAATAGGAGTGTAGCCTCTGTCCTTAGGATACATCATAGAAATAGTTTGGATTGCTGGGCTCTCAAGAAGAAGGAGCTTGGACCGTGTTTTACAGATTGCTGCTCTTGTAAGGATGCGATACCTTCACGCATGCTTCGGGTGTTTAATTCAAGTTCTGAAAACTGTACAAGATAACAAATCACTTGTCAGTGCAGAGACTGACTCTGTGGTAAAGTGAGGGATTGGATCCAATCTGAATTCTTATGTGGAATTTTATTGTAATTATTTTATGCTGTATGAAATTGAAGGAGATGTGTTTTCATGACTTCCCGTGCCTAGCAGCTGAGCTGTCACTTCCCCATGTAACAAAAAGCTTGTCTGGTGGGAGAGACCTGCAAGCATGCTGCAAACTGCATGAAATAGGAGACTGATGGGAGAGAGGAAGCATTCCCCCTCTGTTCGTTCTGGGAGTAAAATGTGCTGTGGGAAAGCTGCCTTCTTTTCCAAGGAGCCAGACAGGTAGAAAAATACTTTTTGCTGCAGACTGCAAGTCACAGAGCAGAGTGAGATTCTGTTTCAGGAGTTTCTTTCCTGTTGAGGCTCCAGTTCTGCACGATGATTCAAAATTCCTAAAGCTACTTGGGTTCTGTGGTTTACACTCATCAATGGGAGAACAACAAGTAGGAAGAGCAGTGGCAAGCTGCTCAGAGGTTGCTGAATCACCACCTGTAGAGGTTTCTCAAAGGGTGACCAGGCAGAGCCCTGTCTTTATGCATGGAAGTTTCGCTCTGTATGTTATCCTGTGTGTTTTAACATTCTCTTTTGGATTCATTGGACTTGTATTTATATACATTCTGCCTTTGCAGTTAAAATTGTGGAGTGCAATTCCAATCTGAATAAATCTTACTATTTAGACTACTATCTTAGCACTATGGAGGAATTGAGAAAACAAAAACAAAAGTGGAATGCTGACATTTATCAATTACAAGTTAAGCATGAAGTTTAAGATAGCTGCAATGTCTTTATGTTCTTCATCCCTTTTCTAGTTTTGATGGTCTCCAAAATAGCGCGTGCAAGTGTGATTGCTGTGGACTTCCCTGAAGTCCTTTTGCAAATCTAAACTTAGTGCTGGTTAGGAAGCGTGTTCTTAATCTTAGATTACACTGTAGATTTCTTCTAATATTATAGAACAAGATCCTGTGCTGTAATGCATCTGAAACTAGCTTTCCTTGTTGGCATGGATGCTCTTGTTAGCTCCTAATGCCTACCTTAGTGCACGAGAGAGATCCTTTTTATTCTTGGCTTAGAATTAATGATGGCTTTAAGCCTATAATTAATTTTGTATGGTGCTGCTCCAAGTCTTGTTTAAAACCAAGAACATCCACATTTACGTCTTGGGTTATAAAATCTGACTGTCTGCTGATTTGCCTCTAGCATTCAGCCTATGGATGTTTTTGAGTTCCGTATCTGCGGCAGTTTGGCCATCACCAAGTCAATGTGATTGTAATATTCTCTGTACTGATCTAGCCAAAGCTCTTGCTAAATTGAGCTCAGCAGGAGCAAGTCCAGTGACCTCATAAATAGTGGAAATGATTGCAAATCGGAATTCATGTATGTTCCTGTCTCAGTGGGTAACCGTATCCCCCACAAAGGAAGCAATCATCTCTTTCAAATTTCTGTTTGCCCTTTCACTCAGATGTGTTTGAAGATAATACGGAGAGGGAGATCTTGCAGCCTCTGCCTGACGGGGCTGTTTCCTGAAATCTAAAATAAATGTCTCGTATCTGACGCTCCCACTCAGTGATGTGTGTTTCAAATATTATCCCGCGTGCCAAGAATCTGGGGCACGGCGTGTTGCAGTTCTGTACCTGGTCCGGCAGATTTGCCCATTGTATTTAACTTCTGATATGACCTTTTTATCTCTTTTTCCTCTCGCTAGTCTGTGATCTGGACTCCTGTTAGTGTTTACCCTTTGGTATCGAACCAATGGAGATTCACCTGCGGTTTTCTCATGAGTGATGAGCAGATCTCATCACTCAGATGGGTGCTAAATCTTAGTTCGTTCGTATTTCAAAATACATTTTTTTCTTTGTAGTCATGGCCACAAATGGCTGATTTTCTGCTTTGCTTTTCTTTTGTTGTTGGTACAATGTACTTCAGATTCCTTCTGGGGTGGAGGTGGAAGATGGGTAACTCATTATGTGATGCCCCAAAATGTTTAGCAGTAGGAGACTTTCTTGCTTTACGTTCCTTTAGAAATGATCAGAATGAAGGAAGCTTGTGTCTGTCGCCCCTATACTGCAAAGAAGCTTCACAGCAGCCTATTCAGATTGACTAAAATGATTTAGAAGTTCAGTTTACTAAACGTGGTCTGTTTTGCCTTATAGAAATATCACGCTACGGGGTAAGAAAACACCAAAACAAATGACAAGCCCATTAGTTGTTTACTCATTTTCATCTAGTGAAGTGGGATCTTTTTAAACAAGAAAAGTAAGGATCGATTGATTTAGAGATTTCCAGCTCTCAAGTTTTGATTGAGAATATTTGTGGTCATTTAACCTAAATCTGTGCATAAGGAGTACTTTGGCTTTTGTATTGGTAACTTTGTATTTTCAAGGCATAGGGTAGGAGGATGGGAATGATGTATTTTAAGTGTTCTGCAGTGGTTTTAAAATTATTGTGAGTCATTTTCCCAAAGCCTAAATGCTCAGAAGCCAACATTGGCTATAGCAACCAGTCTGTGCTTGGGTATACAGAAGCTCCTGTTGCTTGAACTACTGCTTATCCATTGGCCAGAACTCTGGGGAGTACCTGATGCACTTATAAGGGGATTTGTTTGGGGCTGAGGTGTGTGTTGGACCTTTCTCTTTTCTTGCTCCAGAAGGCGGTGACCTCCATTGGCAGTGGTTCCTTGACATACAACTTTCTGATTTCAAACCCTGTACAAGAAGACATCCTACGGATGTTTTTCTTTTGCTAAAGCACAGCTTTACACTACAATAGAAGAATGGGGAATGAATGAAATATGGCTGCAAATAAGCGTAAGTTACAGTGCAAACTTGCAGTATTGTTTGAAGCACATGATCAGATTCGCAGTTCATTCCTTCATAGAAATAAACCTGTCCCTGCTTCACTGTGCTCTACTGTCTCTCCTCTGTCTTTTCTCCTCTATTTAGTTATGCTCAGACGTGTGTTTGGCCAACAACATTTATTTTATGGTTCTTTTTTTGTATTTCAGGTAAGTGGTCTGCCTCCACATTCGCAAAGTGACTTGTAAATGGCATGTTTAATTGGGATTTATTTTACATTGCCTTTAAATTTATTTAATTGCGTCTGTACAAAGGTTGAAAAAAAAATTTACAGCCGTGTAATGGAAATAGTAAGAAAGATTTAATTAGGTTCTGAATTTGTTTGCATTTCTAATCGTGAGGTAGTCAATTAATGGCTTATTTCCAAGGTGTCCTTATCTGTCAGTTCTTCTCTTTTGCTCATCCAAGTCTGCTTTTCTTCTTTCTCCCCTGTTACCAAAGAAGTTAGTGTGAGGCTGAATCCATTTGTACCTTGGGGCTCTGAGGTCTATGCTGCAGACCCTACGACATCCAGCACAACGTGGCACTACTGACATGTTTTACGATAGTCTGTAAAGTGCTGTGATGGCTCTTAATGAGCGAGAGAGATCCATAATCTGGTGGGGATGACTGATACATCGGGCAGTACATTTATTAAAATATATGTACTGTTCTGTACTGTTAGGGTAGGACAGGGAAATCTTATGCTTAAATCATTTTGTTTGCTTTCTGGTTATGAATATTGAGGCAGTAGAACCAAGAAACTGTGTTTGAGGTCATGGGATGACAGATGAGATCTCACTCTCATCTTCTCCTCTGTGTTGGTTTATAGTACTTCACTTCTGAGGAAGTCTTGCAGCACTGGATCTGTTTAGGACTTGGAAGATTCAGGTAACCTTGCCTGGCCTGGATCCACAGCTCTGACCACCAAAAAATCCCTGCCCTCAGCTTTCCCTTTCTTATTTCAGAGCCCAGGTACACTCAGGAGACACATAAAAGCAACTCAAAGGTCTGCTGGTTCCTCAGCTCGTGGCTTTGTTTCTAAGAGATTCATATTTATTTCATTCAGAAGTCAGTGCTTTCCTCAAACTCTTTAGTGATGGGGACTCAGCTCAGCCACTCTGCTCTTGAGCAAAGCCACAACTTGGGGATGCTGAGCAGTTCCTCCTAGCAGAGCAGCAGCACTGCTATAACGAAGGGTTTGGAACTGGCTGACGACACAGGAACCTCTGATATGAGAGTGAGTTACAGCCACTCAGATGAACACATTAAGATCTCCCATCCTGCTATAGCATGCAATTACATCATCTACTTCCTGCACCTGTTGGTCTCTAGATGCTTTCAGAAATCTGTTCCACTTAGTGGATTTTTACTTCAAAAACAGCATTGTTTTTTAATGTAGACCAATTTATCCTGGAAGGTATTAGCTTTCTTCCCCTTTTTGCCCATTTTACAAGGAGAGGCACGTTCCCTCCCAGCCTTCATGCAGTCATTTGGCTGCAAGGCCAGCTTCCTCCCATCCCTTTCTCACAGCAGAACACTGGTGTGTTTCTTTCCCTTGGGATGCAGAAGGTGCTCCATCTGTAGTTCAAACACAGCTAAACTTCAGCTATCTTTCATGGTGAAATGAAGTTAGCCTGACAACATGCATCTACTTGCAGATAGTTTAGAAATGTTCATATAAATCGCTTTCAGAAGAGCAAAGATAGGCAGATAGAAGAAGGATTTTAATATGACTGATAGAAGTGGGCTACTTATTTTCTACCTGCTTGTCTTCATCTCTTCTGTTGGACCTGACAACTAACCCATGACTCTGGAATGACTGACTTCTACACAAAGCAGCCTCTGATCAAATTGAGTTTAAATAGTTGCACAGAGCAATCTCTCTGGCTCTTGTGTTTGAAATCCAGGCCTTTCTTTAATGTTGCTCACAGAAAGCATGGTTTAAATTCTTAAGTGCATTGTGTTCCTGAATTAGTTCCTAAAGTGAAAGAAACGTAAATGTGCTTTTACCCAACAGATTTTAGTCATCTAATTGGCTTAGAGCAGCGTGCTGACATGTGATGCTGACAAAGGCAGGCTTAAATAAGAAAGCTCAGTGGAACTTAATTTCTCCCCTGTGGCAATGGGGAATATTCCCTCATTTTTCTTAATTTCTTTCTGAGGCTGTTTTTCAAGCTTCTTCATTGGGTGTTTACTCACAGCCTCTGTATGGATAACTTCCACTAGCAGTTTCTGTTACTGATAGTTATTACAGGTGCTTATTGGGGGTTATAAAACCACAACTCAGTCTGATAATATCTTAGTGTTCCTTGATATTTTTGTTCTTTGGGGTTTGTAAGCTGTTGTGTGAGGTAGTAGGCAGAGTTCAAGCACTAGGATGTCACAGTGATGCCTTGTTTGCAGTGTTACCTGTGGGCTGTGGCTGTGTGCAGGTGTATCCCTACCACAGTACTCTGCTCCTTTCAGTTGGAAGTGAAACCTCGAAATCGAATCCCTACTGAGAAGCAGAAATGGTTTAATTGAAAGCAATACACATGCATTACATTAACCACTAAAGCAGCTCGAGGATGTTTTACTCAGAGACAGCTTACCAGCTCCTGAAATATCACACAAGTAGCTGAGAATGCTTTGTTCAGAAAAACTTACTGAAGCATGGTGTTTCAGATGATGGAATCAGATTATTGACAGCTCACACTAGAGGGAGCCAGGCTGCAGATCACCGTGCAGTAATGAAATGTGGGTACATGGGAGCAGAAAGAGGCATCCAGGTGCACAGGATGTTTCTTTCTGGCTCGCTGCCTTCCTGCAAGCAGTTGTGGAGCAAGCAGTGTGGGATGCCCTGGCAGCAGAATGACTCCTACTGTGGCTGCAAGCATCTGTCAGCATGGGGAACCAGCTGTTCTGCATCCACCTGAAAGCCCTTGTGGGTAGCAAGGAGCATCAGCACCATGCAAGGGGTGGTCGCAGCAACGTGGTCTGGTCCTGCAGTTCACACTACAGGGAAACATAGAGCAGGATAGAGAGCAAAACACTGGAATCACGTGTTTCTGAGCGGACCAAAAGCAAGAAAACTGACCATGGAGGAATCTCCCAACTTAAGAACTGAGACCACTCAGAAACCTGCTTTGTATTGAAGTCTTCTTTTTTTTTTTGAGTTCTAAGGTGAAAGGTTAATGTGTTTGCATTTATAAAGCATGTCTATTCTTGCAGTGCTGCGAGCTAGTTCACCACAGGATTGTAATTGGCATATTTGGTCCTTTGGCTGGTGGAGACTTACTGCAGAAGTGACAGTGACAGCTCTCAGGGAGGACGGAGCCACGGGATGTGCACAGCTGTCAGCGCTGGGTCGGGCAGGAGCTTTGCTCTGGAGGCAATCCTTGCCCATCTTTGCAGCTAATGGGGAAATAACCAAGGGCAAGAGCAAGCCTCCATGCTGCAGGAGTAGTATTACCAATTCAGGCCTTCCAGTGATGAAGAATCATCAGAGGAAAAGGAAAGAATGCAAAATGTTTGTGTGCAACTTTTTTTTTTGTGTACGTATGCGTGCAGAGATGCATGGGAAGTGGTTTTTATCCACAGACTGAATTAATTACCTGGAAAATTTAGATTGATTCTGTACTCCCTATTGTTGCATGTGGCTGTACAGCAGAGTGCACCAAATTAACGTGCACAGACATGGGGTTGGCTTCTAAACCCTTGCAGCTGTGAAGCTGGGGATGTGACAGTCAGCTTGTGTGAGGAGCAGACCTGGTGGGAGGGAAGGTCACTCGATCATATGTATTGCTGATAAGGTTAATGGACTTACTAAGACAGCTTATGAAAATAGAGAAATACTGTCATGGGTGTCCCAAAAATGAAATGGGAACGGGAGAGAAGTGGCAGGATGAAGGAAGTCCAGTGAAATGGGATTGGGTGTAAAGCTGCTGCTGGTGCACTGCCTGGAATGTCTGCATTGGGGGAGCAAGGGAAAAGGAATAAAACTGCAGTCTGTACACTAGTAATGGTTTTAAAGCCTGTAATACAGTGAGCGTGTCAGAAGTGTGCTGGAAATATTTTGTTCTGGTCAAAATAATGTTGTTAAAATGAAAAATCGCATACTCATGCTTAATGGTATTTCAGTGAAAATGAAAAAGCTTTTCTGTCCTTTTCTTTTTGGCTTGTCTTTGATGAGCCTTGCTTCTTAGCCTTCATCAAGGCAGGTAGAAAAGGGGAAAGAAAACTCTAGCATGTCTTCAGTCTTCTGAGTGGAAAACAAACAGACAAACTAAGACTTGCAAGGACATTAGAATGAATAAAAGAATGATTTGTAAACGCACTGAGAGTCTGTGCTATAATTAAAACAGGTCCTGCTGACCTGGTCTCCTCTGCCATTTACTGCAGTGCTGCCGTGAGTTTTGGCTGAGCTTTGTATTGAAAGGGACATTTCTTCAGCAGGCTCCTGCAGCATCCTGCAATAGGAACATGGAGGAGAACGGAGGGTTAACAGCCATTTGGGTGCTGTTTCATTACAGATGCACCGTGTGTCCTTGTGGGGTCTGCCTGGAGCAGCTCTAGCCCTGCCAGCCATCGTTCGCATCCCGTGTCAGGCTCCTGATTTATAGGCCTGCTTAAGCGAAGGCCGTGCTTTCTCCCAGCACAGCCATTTGTTTTCTCATTTTTTTAACCACTTCGGAAGGATGTGGCTCTGGAGGAGCAGAAAGCTTGCTGCTGCTGGGAGTTGTGTGTTTCCCTTTGTAAATGAGCACTGCTTTCTCACTCATCAGATCCAGAGAAGTGTTTGATGCACCAAACAGCAGTGTAGATTCAAGCGGTGATCACATCTTCATTTCTCTAATCATTTCTCTACCTGCTGCCTTCCCTTCTTGTTGAGCAAAAAATATTGAGCATCTTTGGCTTTCTTTAAGAAGCTGGCCACGAGTTCCTCGGTTACATCTTGAAGCAAAAAGGGAGAGCTAACAGTGATGCTATGGGTGGCTGTGTATGCGTGCTTGTAGCTGCTGTGCTGGCATCTTGATCTGACTTTGCCTTTTAGCTATAGTCCAGGTTTCTATGTGGGCTTTGTCGGATCTAATACTGCCCACATAGAGAACTGAATTTATTGTGTTACTTGTTCCCCTGTTCTCATTCCTACCTGTGGGGACCTCTCTATCTTCCATGTCAGGTGGGTGAATTCTTTAAGGTCTTTCATCCCTATCTGTGGACTTAAAGATATTTGGAGGTTTCTGTACTTCCTTGCTATTGAAAAGCAGAAAATGCTCATCTGGCTGCGGGAGGAACTGGAAAGTGTACAGATCACTTGCACCTTGGCAAGTGACTGACCTAATGTAGAAGTTTTGATGTTGCCAGTCAGGCTGGCCTGGAGGTTTGCCTCTGCACCACTTTGTTTCAGCACCCTCAAAGATCTTGGCAGTAATAAAATGGGATCTTACATAAATAACTGATGTACGATCAGTATTGTGATCAGCACTTTCAAAGACTGTGGGTCAAGAAAAGTTGTATGACTGCAGTGTCTGTTCTTTGGATTTCTGCCTTCAATTAAATGCCATGGAAGACAAGCTGTTGCAAAGGGTGCTGCTAATTCACATTAGCTCTGAGCACCAGGCACAAGGCTTTTGAGTACTGAGTCATAGAATGACTGAAATTGCTGCGATCTAACTGCAAGATGTTTCTTGAACATATTAAACATATTTTGGGGGCTCGAGTTTGAACAGCAGGTGTTTGACAGAGGCTGAGATGAGAACTAAAAATCTGCAGAGACAGCAGGGCTATGGGTTATGGAAGCAGGGCTGCTCTGTGTGTGTGCAACTGCACTGTGCACAACTCTTGCTGTTACTTATTGCTTTCATGCTATCAAGACCGGAGACGTTCAGAACGCACACGTGGTGACAGGCTGAGGGATTTCTGTGTGGTTTAAAGATGATCTTTGATGTAGGCTGACAGGGGGTTATGAAATAGCCATCACCGGAGGCTGTTGCCAAGTCTCTGCAATGCTGGGAGCAATAGGCTTGACGTAATGGTGTGTTTGTAGGTGATGGAAACAACATAACTGAAGTCCTGTGTGCACAGGGACAAGATAGAATGTGTGAGCATTGGAACTGAGAGATTTGGGACCTTGTCTTAGTGGTTGTGTGTAATTCGCAGGGATCTGTCTTGCAGGAGGGGATCTGGTTGTGGCACATGTCTCCAAGTTGTGCCCTCTTGGGACTGGTTGCTTGTAGAGTAGTAGAGATCCACGCCCCTTGGTAATTTCAAGTAGATAAAAACACTTCTCAAAAGATTCTTATTAAGATGAGTGATAGAGGTAGAGAATTTGGAGACTAAATGAATGACATCTGGTCATTTCTGCTCTTAGATGTTTAGTAATCTTCAGCTGTAGAGCACTTTGCCAAACATGGCACCGCTAGCAGGACAGTGCTGGGAAACAGAGTTAGAAGGTACTTTCTCTGTAAATAAATAGCATTGAACGTTTCTATTGGAAATAAAGTAGCTTTTCTCCATTATCAGAAAGATCCATTCCCACAAGCAGAGTGATGCACAATACAGTCTGAATTAAGCTTGGGGCAAACGTCTGGCGCTTCCGCAGCTCACAAGAACACTTGGAAAATGAAGAATGTCAAGTGCTGAAGAATGCAAGAAAGGGGCTGTGTTAACATCTCAGAGCATTATGAAAGAATAAATAAGCAAACTAATTAGGCATTTGGAGGTTTTATCTACAATTATCTTATGTCACTGTTTGTCATTTCAATGCAATCTGTTGAAGATTGCAGTGGAATATATTAATCAGACATTAAGGTCTACATTTAAAACATCACAAAGTAAACTCTCTTGTGTTCTAATAATGGTAGTGTTCTTTTACTAACTTCAGGCTGCCAGAGCTGTTACCTGCCTGTCTGCTGCCATCTTCACCATCCTCTGTCATCTGCCAAGTCCATTGTTTCACGGTCTCCACACCTGCATAATGTGACCCTCAGAGTTGTACCTTCTGTCTGTTTCTGTGCATGGTCTGAATCCTCTCCGACGTCATTAAAAGAGAAAGTTCCAGTTGGTGAAGCTAAAATTGGGAAGTTAGAAAAGCAGGCACGTACTGATAGGACTTCTCATGCATTGACAGTGATAGAAAATTATTACTTTCTATCACAAAGTTAGAGTAAAGTGTTCCAGTTGTTGTCTCCACTGTAAAGAGTTTTGTGCAAGTCTTGTTGCGTGGTCTGTTATCCCAGAAGTTCAATTACAAAAGAATTTGCTTAACAGCAAGCAGGACAGCAGTTCTGAGCTTTAAGCAGGGTGCTCAGGACTCCAAACATACCACCTGTATCCAGTAGGGTATTTCATGGCCACAGCTTTAATTCCTTCCAGAAGTCTGTGTTTGCTTCTGATGCCTTGTCTAAGGATGAGGCAGTTAATTTCTTGGCCACGTGCACAGCTGTCAGTGCTTGGTCTGGTCTTCTCCCATATGCTGCTTCTTTCTGCCCTTGGTTTGTATTCAGTGTTGAATTCCCACACTTCTCTGCACTGTATTTACTGACCTTTTACCCTAGCTTTTTCTGCTGTGAAGTATTATAAGCCATCTCGAAGTCCAAATACATTATGTCTGTTAGTCTGTTCCATCAGTTCTTATTGCGACTTTTTTCATGGAACTTAATCAGATTTGTTCAGCATGACCTACTATCTCGTGATTTCCCAATGTACCTCTCCTTTCGCATGTGTCCCTTTATCATTTATGTCACTTATTTCCCTGTTGTAATGACTGCATTCAGTGTACAAACCCAGTCTTTGTTTCCCTTCTGTTTTCTGCAGCACTGCCAGTGCTCTTTACTCTCTTTCACTAATTTTTGCGTTCACCAATGCTCCATCTGCATTCCATATTCCAGTGCAAGCCTAGCATATGCGAAATGAATTGGACATGAATTGGCCCTGAACATCTTAGTGCCCCACTTCTTTCTAAAGGAGGAGGAATTCAATCTTGAAAGATTGAATCAGATGACTGTTACAGAAGTATGTAACACGCATCTGGTCTATCTGGATATTTCATGCATCCTAGCAATCAGTGACTCTACAGAAACCCAAATCCTGCTATTAATCTAAATGTAGACAATTTCCTAAGGAGCTTTTATGGATCCATTTCTTCTGTCTTGTCATCTGGCAGCAAATCAGTTCTTTCCTCTTCCCATTGGGAGCTCAGTTCTCATCGCTGGGCCATAGATGTTGCTGCTGAGGTTAGCAGTGGAAGGAATGGATTCCTCCCAGCAGTTCATTGCTGATTTGATCTTGTAATAGTTATACTGGCACAAGTCACACTGCCGCTGCATAAACACTTTAAATAGGTGGTTGCGTGTAACTCACTGAATGTCCATAAGCAGACTGTTTATTGGTCTAATTTTCTCAACTTAATTGGTCTAATTGCCTCAATTTTAAGTCTGAAGTTTAAATGTGAGCTTGTTACTTAACTGTCACAAAAGGGCATCACTTGGAATTGTCTGCTCCCTCTGTATAAATGCAAGCTGCTCAATTTATTGATATTAACCTGCTTAACTAAATTTAATTTTGTGTAATCATTCATTATCACTTACATGCTGATATACTAATGGTGCAATGAGGAGTTGACCACAACTCAAGCAACCATGCTTCTCTTGATTCGGATGAGTATTTGTGGTATTGCTTTTCCATTGTCTTTATCCTGCTGTGCTTGAGTACTTTGGAAATATTTTGGTGAATCGTTAGAAACGAAAGAACAGGTTTGTTTAAGTCTAGGAGTTCTTCAGGAAATAAAAAAAAAAAAAACTCCAGACAACTGGGTAGGAAACTTATTTCTCTGTAGTATTTTACCCCCAGATTTGCTGCTTATCTTACGCTCATGCAATCTTCTGTATGCTCCCTTCCTGGCATACCGCAAATAAGAAATAAGCCAAAAGGTGCAGCCATGGTAGGGACCATTAGAAAGGAAGTCTTCATCGTTTCTTCCACTACCTGCACCAGTGCTTGCTAGTCAATGTAATTGGGAATTGAAAAGTTGCTATTTTTGGCTACTGAGTGCAAAATGCAGATATGACTTGACAGCAATTGCCTATTCCTTTCTGCCATCGCTTGTGATGCTCTGTTGCTCATTTATAATGATTTGGCTTGTAAGAAGATGCATTTAACAAAATATTCATCCCCCCCCGCTCTTAGAGCTTATTTGTCATATGTTTGTCAACAATTGCTCTTGAGGGGAGAGATTACAGAGAGATGAGAAACACAGAGTACAAATCAGAGATAAGATAATCTTTTCTCAGTCAAAGCGTCTGGTACAATTTCTACATGTGTAGCAGTGTCGTCCCTTCTAGTTTAGAGCGCTGTGGCTTTGGGGAATGGCAAACAGACAGTGAGCATTGGGAATCCTGTTATCTCACCTGGGCATGACAGCATCTTGATGGAAATCTGTAATCGGCCCACCTTCCTGCATAGGGTATAATGTGTCATTCACTCTGGGTTATTGGCAAACATTAACAAATTATTCTGAGAGCTCAAGTTGTGTTTTGAGTATTCTTATTTTTGGTCTGCTTAGATTTGCAATTAGTTCCATTTAGAAATTTTTCTAGCAAGATCTTTGCATACAGCTCATACAGTCTCACATATGGTCTCATAGACTTCCTACTTATTTTTTTTTCATGCTTTACATGTTGAGCTAGCAAGACACTTCTCTAGCTCTCTCAGTCAGTCTGATTTGGAATATATTTTTCCTCCTAAAGAAGCCCCAAGAGGAACGGAGGTAGGGCAGTTCCATTCAGAAGAATTCGAATTCATTTATTTCTTCCAACTACAAGGTAATTTAACAATAAACACTAAAAAATAAATGATGACCCCAGTGACTCTTCTTATTAAAACTGACCATCCTTTGATCAGTGAAGTGTGCTAATAGAGAGAGATCTGTATATTCATTTCTTTCCCCTCTGTTTGTTAGAGGGGGCATCCTCAGAGTTAAAAAACACTCTCCCTATGTTTCTGTACCACAGCTGCTGGGGGAGCAGAGACAAATGGTGGAAATATTTGAAGCACAGCAGTCTAGAATGCGCTGTAGTGCATCCCGCTTGGACTTCCAAGCCAGCAGAATAAATACAGTTTGTGGACTGAGGTTATAAATGTAGAAGGATAAGTTGAGTTGTTTGTTTGTTATCCTCTCAATACAGGACGAGCAATGCGACAGGAAAAGCCCAATTGAAGTTGACAGATCAGAGGAGGTGATGGGAAATGGTTTAGAGGAGGTTCCTTTGGCCACGGATTCTATAGGAATACGTGCAGAACTGGGGAGATAACTGCAAAAGATTTTGCCTCAAAAAAACATGTCTAATTTCATTTTTAAAGCCCTTCTAGTGGAGGTGAAACTGTCTTGTATCTGTGTATTATTTAACCCCAGGAGGGTTTCATAACGGACATCAAAACAGATGAGTTGTGACAGACACTTCCTGAAGTCTGCAGCAGCGGTTGGCGCTCAGTGATCCAGCGCTGACTGCAGAGGGCTCCGCAACGGCTCCAGGTGTCCGCTCGGGAGATGCCCTGTGCTGGTGCTAAGGCTGCATCATGATGCAAACTTCTTGCTTTTAAAATAACCTGTTTATAAGCGAACGTCAAGTCATCTTTCTCCTTAAATTTCCTTTAAACTGGAATCTGTTTCAAGTAAGGGCAGTGTTTTTGTGGGATGCTACGGGCGGTCTGTCCCTGTGTCACTCGGAGCTCTCTCTCCTGCAGTAACAGCACGTATCCTGCCATGTTGTCAGTGGTTTCTTTACTCCTTGCATATTCTTCTCCCCGATTTTCTGCTCTTCCTTTTTCCTCCCACCTTTCAGTGCCAGCTTTCAGCCTCCTGAGTACCGGCTCTTCTAAGAATCACAGAACAGCCTGGGTTGGAAGGGACCTCAAGGATCATGGATCTCCAACCCCCTGCCACATGCAGGGCCACCAACCTCCGCATTTCATACCAGCCCAGGCTGCCCAGGGCCCCATCCAACCTGGCCTTGAACACCTCCAGGGATGGACGGGGCATCC
>JAOWBP010004597.1:2784134-2794697 GCA_028571105.1 Tragopan temminckii
GGTTGGGATCGGGGTCGGGTCCGCCCGTTCGGTGCTGCGGGGCGGGGGAGCGCTGACATTGCTGGGTTCGGGCGTTTTAATGGACGTGGATTGAAACAAAGGGGAAAAAATAACACGGTGTAGCGACCAGCCGTCTGTCTGCTGCTCGGTAAACGCAGTCAGATCCCAAACGCGTCCAGAAACCACGAGCGATTGAGACGCGTGTTTCTTTGTTTTCCAGGGCTTTATCTGGTTGAAGGTCTCCTGTTGGCTCCTGCAGGCGGATTGCCTCGATCATGGCTACTTCTGGTACGGAGCACGACGTGCTCGATGCTTTTTTTTGCATTGTTCTTTTCTGCTTGCTTCCCTCAGCAATAATTGAGCTGCACCAAATGTATAATTAACTGTTTTCGCCGTGCTTCTCTCCCATCGCTAGGCTTGCTGTGGAGGAGCTGTTAAAGCAGCACCCCGAGCCATCGCACGCTGTTAGCAGATAGGATGCGGTTCATCTGTGTGCCATCTGCTCAGCCAGCAGAACTGTCATGCAGGCAGCTTGGTGATCAAAAAGGAAACTGAGGTGTCTGCTCAGAGGTCTTCAAAGAGCAGAACGCTGCCTCGCGTGTTTCCGTGGGAGCTGTTGTCAGTTCTTGGCTCTCCTGGCTTTTAACGAATAAAAACGTTGCCTCAGACTTCTCACTGAAAGGAAGGGAATTTTTTTTTTCCCCTATTAGGAGTTCTGCTACGCTAGTTTTTGTGACTGGATACGTGAGGCTGCAATAGCATCAGGTGCTTTAGGATGCAGTATCCAGGAAGAACAGCAGACAAAATTGTCCACTGCCTTTTTTTTTTTTTTTTTTAAATAGTGGTGCTGTTGCTTAAAATGCAGCTATTGGCTCAGATGCAGCTGTCTCCTTAAGCCAGCTTGGTGGCATTGAATTACTGAAAGCTTGCTCATGTTAGCCAAGTCGGTTTCCTGGCTTAAAACACCACTGAGGGTTGTTGTTGCTGTTGTGTGTTCCTAGATATCCAAGTGAAAGAACTGGAAAAGCGTGCCTCTGGGCAGGCATTTGAGCTGATCCTTGGTCCCCGCTCAAAAGAGGCAGCCCCAGAATTCCCTCTTTCTCCTCCAAAAAAGAAGGATCTGTCGTTGGAAGAAATTCAGAAGAAACTGGAAGCAGCAGAAGAGAGACGCAAGGTACGTTTGAAACGACAAATTGGAGTGAGATCTGCAAGCAGTGGGATTTTCTTAAACGTAATTTCTTTCTTAAGACGAGTGGTTAGCAGTTTATTTCTGGTATTACGTTGTGAATGTTAATTCAGCTTTGTTAGGAACTCAGGTTTGTTCTTGCAAAGCTTTATTCCCACAATGGTTTTGAATGATCACTTGAAAAGCAGGGAGATATTTAGCTGGGAGGGGAAGCTGTTTCAAGAAAGAAGCTGTTCTTGAGTTAAGTCTGTACTGTTAAGGATTCACTTTCTTCTGCAGTATCTAGTGATGAATCTGCAACTAGAATCCTTGTGAATAAAGTAGCTTGAGGTAAGTTCCTGCTGTTCAGATGTAGTTTGGAGCCCTTAGCAGTGCAGAGGCTTACTAAGTGAGGTGCAGTCTTCTGTGCAACCAGAGTCACAGCAACCCACCATTTTGAGAAGCAGGAGTGTTCTAGGAGAGTTCTATAGGTGTTAGCATCAAATATCCTGCTGTGGATTAGCCTGGCAGGCAGCTAAGCACCATACAGTCACTTGCTCATTCCCTCCCTCCCCCTTCCCAGTGGGATAGGAGAGAGAATTGGACAAAAAGAAAAAGTAGAGCTCGAGTTGAGACTAAAAAAAATGTAAGATGAGAAAAGGAAGAGGGGGGGGGAAAAAGGCTTATAGTTATGATCATTATATATATGTGTATATGTATAAATATGACAAGTCACATACAAGCAGTTGCTCACCACCCACTGACTGATGAACTTCCCCTTCTTTAAATTTACTTTCTGCATGATGTCACGTGGTATGGAGTAGCCATTCTTTGTTCAGTTTAGGTCGACTGTCCTGGTTCTGTCCCCTCCCACCTCCTTGTGCTCCCCCCCTCCCCAGCCCCCTTGCTGGCAAGGCAGTAGGAGAAGCTAAGAAAACTGAAATGTCCTTGGTTCCCTGTAGCCCTGCTTAGCAACACCTACAAGCACTGATATGTTATTGCCACTGCTCTTTGCCTAAAATCAAAGCATAACATCGTACCAAACACTACTGAGGAAAAACAACTGTGTCTGCTGAAACGAAGCCCTACCCATACTGTTTGTTCTGGGAAGTATCCCACTTGTCAAGACTTCAGTTATGATAGAAATTTGCTTTCCTGTGTGGTTTGTAATGGTGAAATGTAGGCTATGGGGGTGGAGAAAGTACTAGGGAGCTTTGTATTGCATCAGGAAGTTATGTCGTTCTGGGGAAAATAGCAGAGAAATCTCTTCTTAGGAATTGCAAGCAACAGGATTGTAGTTGTCCTCGTTCATCCATTTCTGTGTTCAAAATGTGCGTGGTCTGTTTGTAGTCTCATGAAGCAGAAGTCTTGAAGCAGCTAGCTGAGAAACGGGAGCATGAAAAAGAGGTGCTTCAGAAAGCAATTGAAGAGAACAACAACTTCAGCAAAATGGCAGAGGAGAAGCTGACCCACAAAATGGAAGCTAACAAAGAGAACCGTGAGGCACAAATGGCTGCCAAACTGGAACGTTTGAGGGAGAAGGTATGTGTAGAGTCCTGGTTCTGTCTGGGAGGGAATGTATCAATAAAGATAGGTAGAGCCAAGTAAATGGCCAAGTGAGGGAGCAGACAGATATCTTTCAGTGTTTTGTGGTGTTCTGATTTTGAAATAAGGCTATTAAATCCACAAAAGACTTTGTGGAAATGCTCCTTTTGGGAAGATGGGGTGTGTGGGGTGACACTGGGCTGCTTGCTCTCGGAAAGCTTCATTCTGTAGCCTTCTTTAGTAACGCCTGTTAGGAATCCTGCTTTGAGCTGAGGGGTGGGAAGCAAGCTGGGGCTCACTCTGCTGTGTGCCCTGCCTCTGGGCCTGGGGGGCTGATATGTCCTTGCTCGTGTCTTTCAGGATAAGCATATTGAAGAGGTTCGAAAGAACAAAGAAGGCAAAGACCCTGGTGAGGCCGAAACCAACTGACTTCATTCTGGAAACTGACATTCTCCCCCTCCTCTAAATATCCAAAGACTGTACTGGCCAGTGGTTTTGCTTTTTGGTTTTGTTCTTTTAAGTTTCTAGAAACTGATGTAGAACTGTAAAGTTAGATCCAAACTGTATGCTTTCTTTGGGGACTAGAGGGGAGACCTTACATGTTTCACTTTTTTCTAAAGTTGTCTTTCCAGTGTAGCTATCTTGTTGCATCCTTTTCTACTCCAGAGCGCTTGCTGCTGGATTGATGGCTAGTACTGTATCAGCTCTGTAAGACATTTGTGAAAGGAATATGTAGTATACTGTTCCATGCTGAATATGTTACACTTCAAAAATCTGACTGTCCCAGTCTTTTAAAATACTGCTGTAACTGAGTGACTAAATAAAGCTGCACAGTGCTGTTATCACGAGAATGATTTCTGAAAATGACATAAACAGTTGGCTGAGGCCTCCAGCAGGCATCCTTACCCAGCACTGCATAGAAAGCTCTGTAACAGCACTTTTCCTTACATCCATGGGCATGCTGCATAACTGGCTCTTCCCTAGAGCGCTTTCATTGTCTCAGTTTTACAATAAGAGCTTTGTTTTGACACCTCAGCGGTTGTCAGCTGTTGTGTGTTTTTGTTGAAATGGCTTAGAACCACCTCCCTTCAGATGCTGATGCTTCAACAAACACGTCTTTGTTGCCACATGACTCTGATCTGACCCTTCTGTGTTTTTTGGTAAGGGTTTCTGGATGATAACTTGTGCTATTGAATTGGGACTTGTGTACCACTTCCTGCAGCATCACAGAGCTTTGGTGAAAGCCAAACCCGTTCTGTGTTGGCATCGTGTGCCTCCCCCAACAGAATGCTGTTAGAGATTGTTTTTTGATTTGATGTCTGCTGCAGATGTGATGGAGTAAACTGCTGCAGGGTGAGTCTGAAGATAGCTCCTGCCCACGGGAATGCATGCCACGTTTGTTTTCCTGGGCAGTGAAGCAGATGCAACTGTACTTGTGCTGTGAGTAAAGATGCTTTTCAGGAGGAGAGTGTCTGCATCGTGCAGGTGCTTTTTCAAAAAACAAAAAACCACTTTTCCTCTAAGATTACTGTTTGGCACACCCAGAAGAACTCATGCTGCTCTGCAGTAAAGACAAGATTACAGTTAGTGTGAGTTAATAGCCACCCCCATTTTCATTATGAACAGTGCCCTGGTCTGAAGTAGTTGGCTTTCGTGGTTCCTTCCCTCAGAGCAGGGAAGCTCAGTGTTCTGCAGCTCCTCCTGTCAGGCACAGAGAGGCTCTGCTCTGAGGCCCATCCCATCCTGCCTTCCCCCAGCTGTGTCCTTGATTTTGGGGTTTGCTGCTGCATTTGTTTGGGTTTAATTCATGCCTGGATCATCTGGCACCAGCCTGGTGACAGTTTGGTATTTGGAGGACGGAAAACGAGGTGAGGATTTCTTTTATTCAGTGGGTATTACTGAGTTCTGAATTACTTCTGGGGCTTGCTAATGAGGAAACGTTTAGGGAGCTTTCTTATTTCATGCTTAGTGCTTTTGATTGTATTGAACTTGTACTTAAATAGCAAAAATGGAAAGGGGAGGAGGATGTGGGATAAGGCTTCTGTTGAAACAAAAGGAAAAGTTGGCCAGTACAGTGACACAAAGCCAGTGGCGATAGGTGGGACGGCTGAGATCCTGCGTGAAGGATTTTTCAGTGCTGGTGTCACAGATGACAATTTAAAATGGGCTGTGTCTGCCTGTAAGCAGCCAGCCAGCTGCAGTGGGGTACAGTGCAGGATTTGTGGGGTTAGAGGCATGTGTTACTGCCGTGTAAGCAGAGAGCATGGAAATTTGTGTGAGAATCCACCTGCAGAGGTGAAAAGGAGTGTGCAATGAGCTCATCGTGGAGACGGGCTTGAAGCTGTGGTGTATCTCTACTGCCTTGTAGAGGCTTAAGTCATCACTGAATCACTTCCTATATTTAAGATCATACTTCAGAAGCTATGGGGAAAAAAAAAATCAGCTCTTCAGTTTAATGCGTTCATCTGCTGCCTGAGCAAAACCCAAGTGCCCCTAATGCTGGAAGCCCCCCTTCTTTTTGGGGGAGGAGAGAAGGATGACAGCGCTGCCAGAACCCAACTGGCACTAAGAACACAAAGGCTTTTAAAACGAGTTTCTGACTTGCCAGAAGCTGTCAGATACAAACTTGGGCCCTTCTGTTCCTTCATCTTAGTTCTTTCTCTGGCTTCTGGTGTGAGCGTAAATGGAGCTTAACTCCTTGGAGAGGAGTTCGGAGGTGGGAGTGAAGCTCGGGGAGGTGAGTACTGAAGGAGGAGGAGGAAAACAGCCATTGTGCTCAGGCAGGAAAGTGGAAAAAGCTGCTTAAAAATGACTACACGAGCTCATAGCTGCCTTACTAGATAGCCTTTGATTCAGTAGCGAGTTACAAAAAGCCTTATTTGGGCTGCAGGGGTGATGATAGGAGTACGGGAGAGGAAAGGAATAATGACATAAATGAGGGAATAATCCAAACGAAGCTTTCCGATAGGCGGAGGCCGAGGGCTGCTCTCCCGCTGCTCCCTCCGAACCACGCGGGGCGGCGGCGTTTCCCGACGGGGCGGAGCGGATCCGGCGCTGGGGCGGCCGCTGCGGAGGCTCCGTCGGAATCGGTGCTTCGGGGAGAGATCCGGAGGTGAGGGCGGGGGTCTGGGAGGGGAAGGGAGGATCCGGGGCTTGGATGAAGCTCCGAGGGGAGTTACGAGAGGGGTCGTGCGGAGCTGAGTTGGGTGGGACCGGCAGCGGAGCGCTGTGCTGCGGGATGCTGAACGGCGTCTGTGCGGCGGAGAAGGGCTGAGGCTGCATCCCGTCCGGAGGGTGGGCGGGTGCTGCTGGGGCAAGGAAAGCTCCGCAGGAAATAACAGGCGTTAAAGACAGCGTTGCTGACATCTCACGGTTGTGTGGAGGCTGTTATTCCGAGCTCAAGCCGGGTTAATGATTGCTTGTACCGTGCAGAACTTGATCTGCTCATACCGAACGTTGTTTCAGGTTTTGCAGCTAGGAAGAGCTTTGCAGATTAAATCCCGCTCCGACAAGTTTCGGAGAGCCTGTGCCGTGCTGCGGTGCCTTTCCTGCCCCGTGCTGGGCTGCTCTGGGCACGCATTTCCCTTGGCCTCACCCCAGCGATCCTCCCAGGGGTTTTTTGCAGCAGAACTGAAGCCGGAGCTGAGCCACCTCCCCATGTGCAGGCACAGGATGAGCTCTCCGTGTGACACCAGGGCTTTGTTTTGGAAAGATTTGGTCAAATCAGCCTCACCCAGGCAGTTCTGTTTTTGTCAGCAGCAAAAGCTGCTGCAGCACTGCGGCTATTTGAGATCAGCAGGTCTGTGAGTATGGAAGGTTCACTAAGTTGGCTTTCCCTGGGCGCCCTGCCCGTGTCACAGGAGGTCGAGCAAGGACGAGGGTCACCCTGTGCCAGTGGCTGCTGTTGGTGCAGTGCCTCGGTCACCAGGCAAGGTGGGGAGAGAGCATTTAAGAGGGAAGCCAAGCAGTAAACAGCTGATTTTATCTGCATTTCTGCTCCTCAGCTTCAGGCAGGCGTGAGTTCTGGACCTATCTGCTCCATTCTGATGAGGAAATTCTAGAGGTGGGTTTGTTGTTTCTGTTGTTTCTTGTTTTTAAATCCAGTCCCATTCCCTCCCCCTCCTATTTCCAAACTTCGAAGAGCCTTTCCTGGCTGAGCTGTACTTGAAGTGACTGAATTTGGCAGGAGCTGAGGCTTAAAGCAGCGCTAGAGCTGGGCTGGTTTCTTCCCAACTTGTCTGAGCAAGAGCAGGTAAAGAGTGGGGTGGGGGATCACCTCGAGCAAATTCTGTTCAGTTCTTACGACTGCTGTGAAAAGGCAAAACAAGCTGGGGAGGCTGCCTTTATCTCGGTAGGGACAGCAGCTGCAAAAATGTAAATATGGAAAGCTTACTCACTGAGATTAACGCTGCTGGACATCAGTGATGCAACCGGACAAACTCACTCAGGCTGCACTGTCTTTGTGTGAAGCCACGTGGAAAATGTGGAGCTGGAAAACGATGCTGAGAACTCAGACCATCTCACTCACACGTCCTGTTTCTGATGTTGCAGTTATTTGTGCTTTCAGTGGTGTTGCAGGGCAGCTGCCAGCCTGCTTGCAGGATGCTGCTCCTTGCAGCTTGGGAACATGGATGCTGCAGGCAACCAGCAAGGGAAAGCTGGGGCTGTTGCTGGAAGGGGAAGTTGTTAGAACACTCTAAACTGCAGGAAGGGGGTGAGCTGAACTTCACTAGGAGCCACTGTGCCCTGGAGAGTTAATTACAGCATTACAGAGCTCTAGCATGGGGTTAATTACCTCTCTGCTCTTCCAGATGGTGTCACCTATATGGAATGAGGCACAGTGGTGGCACTGCTGAAGCATCCCTTCCCATTCCTTCATGTTGCTGTTTTTAGTGAATCTGTCAGCTGTAACGAGGCCGCTCTTTAGTCATGCAGGATTTTACATACGAGAGGAAAAAAAAAAAATGCATTCAGGCAGCCTCTTTGGTAAAGTTATTATTAAACCCCACAGCAGAACTGTCTTTTTGTCCCAAGGTGCTTTCGAGCAACAAGAGCTGCAGTGTGGCTGTGCCATGGCAGCGGTGGTGGCAGAGAAGCTCAGCCGCCTCTTCATCAGCGTGCGCCAGGTCCCCCAGCTGCTGACCCCCCCAGTGCCCACCACTGTCAGCAGCTCCGAGGTGCCGAGGGTTTTCTGGAAGCCTTACATCCACACCGGCTACCGGCCGGTGCACCAGACCTGGAGCTATTACTTCTCCACGCTCTTCCAGCAACACAACGAAGCCATCAACGTGTGGACTCACCTGGTGGCCACGCTGATCCTGCTGCTGCGCTTCCAGCAGCTCTCCCAGAGGGTGGATTTTGGGCAGGACCCTCACGCCCAGCCGCTCCTCATCATCATCACGGCGTCCATCACCTACCTGACGTTCAGCACGCTCGCTCACCTCCTGCAGGCCAAGTCTGAGTTCTGGCACTACAGCTTCTTCTTCATGGACTATGTAGGGGTGGCTATCTACCAGTATGGCAGCGCGCTGGTGCACTACTACTATGCCATCGAGCCCAGCTGGCACGAGAGGATCCAGGGTTTCTTCATGCCCACGGCTGCACTGCTGGCCTGGCTGTCATGTGCAGGCTCATGCTACGCCAAGTTCCACTTCCACCAGTCAGCATGGCTGCTGAGCCGGCTGTGCCAGGAGGTGCCCTCGGGCCTGGCCTACCTGCTGGACATCAGCCCTGTTGTGCACCGCATCTTCACAGCATCACCTGCAGGGCACACGGACCCGGCCCTGCTGTACCACAAGTGCCAGGTGCTGTTCTTCCTCATCGGTGCCTTTTTTTTCTCCCATCCTTACCCAGAGAAGTTTCTCCCTGGGAAATGCTATTTCTTTGGGCAGAGCCATCAGATTTTCCATGTCTTCCTGGTACTTTGCACGCTGGCACAGATCGAGGCTGTGGTGCTTGACTATGAGTCCAGGCGGCACATCTACTCCTCGCTGCAGGGTGACCTGGCACACCACTTCTCTGCCCTGTGTGTCTTCACTGTGACCTGCTCCGTGCTCACGGCTGCGTACATGGCACGGAAGGTGAAGGACAAGCTGAGCTTCAAAGAAGACTGAGATCCAGGGCAGAACGGGGGATGCCACGGCCAAAGCTGCATGCTCCGAGGAGAAGAAGGAAGCGCTTTGCAAACTGTCTCTTGGCACTGCTCTCTCCAGGGAGGGAGAATAAGAGCTGCTCTTCGTGCTTTTTAATTCAGAATTAATCCCATCTTATTCATGAAATAGTGCACTGATTTAATTCCGATATCTGAATAAACAGGTAGAACAATGTGGCAGTGTGGTGCAGTCTGGTCTCTGCCGAGCCCTGTGTGCTTTGTCCCAGGGGTCCCCACGGCTGTCCCCTCCACCCCATCTCAACAGCAGCAGTGGAGCTGCATACCTCTCACCTGGGGCAGCTGCAGATGGGATGTCTGCATGGCTTCTCCCAGCCCTGCCCTGCTTGCATCTCTGTGTGTCTTCAGGAAGGCTGTGGGGAGTGTGTTGCAATGCAGGTGAACGATGAGCACTGCTCCCCCAGCTTGACTGAAGATGTTATCTTGCAGGACACTGTCCAGTTGCTCAGATATGTGCTGCCTTTGGTAAATCTGTGCTGCTTTTCCCAATCCCTTGCTTTGTTTGGCTGGTAGTAGTTTCTAGGAGGACTCGCTCTGTTGCTTTCCTGGGGTCTGGAGGGTGATCTGGTGGGGACTGAGACCTGGGGGATCCAGAGGAGCTCTGCACCCCTGCACAACAGCAGTGCACTGCCTCGATGGGGCAAAGCACAGAACCCAGATCTGAGCAGTGCAGGGCAGCTGCAGAGCCACAACTGCTGCCCTCCGGCTCCAGCACAGCTGCTGCTCAGTGCCAACTGGTGCTGTGCCAACTGCTTTTTGTTTGAAGATGCTGAGGCATGTCAGGTTGGTATTTCTTAGCTGTAGGAATGGCATTTAAATGTTGCCATCTTTGGTCTACAAAATTCCCAAGCTGGGAAGTCTTGAACATTATTGAGCTGTCTCTCAGCTTAGTGGAACATTGGGTGCCCTGCTGCCTTGCAAGGAGCTCTTTGTAAGGGAGTGAAGAACTTGTGCAGGAATAAAGAACATCCCCAGTAGAAATGCTGCACGCTGCCTAAGCTTAAAAATAACCAATGACCAAAAACCACCTTAACCCTCAGAGTAATGCCATAGCATCCTCAGAAATAGTGCTTGGGAAAGCAGACCCACCAGTCTGCATCTACTGGTTTGCATGGATATCAATAACAATTGATCCCATACACCAGCGCTGAGAATGGTGGAATATCAGCAGTGTGTCTCTGTACAGCACTCTGCAATCTGCCTCCTAACACAGTACTGCTGCGTTTTGCAATCGTGGACAATGTTAAATAGTATGATTGCCCGAATTTGTTGGTATTGCAGTTCATCCTTTGTGACCCTGACGTAACCATGGAAACAGAACCATCAGAGTGAGTCTGCGCTATGCTGACAGCCCATGGGACATTGCTGATGTCTGTGCTCTGGTTATCCAGTTGGTCGTCGTGGGTCAGACAAATTGAGTAGGAAATAAAAATCAATTCTGCACATGAAGCGCACATTACTGATGAGTAGGAACGAAAAGGTCTTGGGAGAATGTTTCCCTGATCAAAGGAATTTTAGGGATTTGACCCTGAGCTAAGA
Source organism: Tragopan temminckii (assembly GCA_028571105.1). NCBI lineage: Eukaryota > Metazoa > Chordata > Aves > Galliformes > Phasianidae > Tragopan > Tragopan temminckii. The sequence continues at coordinate 2,794,553 of JAOWBP010004597.1, forward strand.
AAACACAATTTAGTAGTTAGATGAAACATAGAGTTATCTTACAGCAAAACCAACTACAGTAGAAGTGAGTGGAACAGGTTGCCCAAGGAGGTTGTGGATGCCCCATCTCTGGAGGCATTCAAGGCCAGGCTGGATGTGGCTCTGG
>JAOWBP010004597.1:2822257-2834328 GCA_028571105.1 Tragopan temminckii
GGGTTTGGGGGGGCTGCGGCACGGGGCTGTCAGGCATTGGGACGATGCTGCTGCCGCTGCTGCCGGCACCCGGCGTCTGCACGTCTTCTGCTTGCTCCGTGGACGCCCACAGCATGGGGCTCTCGGGGGCTTTATCCGACCCTTGGGCCGGGGGAGAGCCGGGGGGTTTGTCCCTGAGCGGTCCCTGGAAGAGGCGTCGCATCAGCCCGTAGCCCTTGGTGTTCTCCTTGTTGATCGCTGGGCAGTCCCGCTTCTGCCGGTAAATGACGAGCGAGTCGGGTCTCAGCAGACGCCTGCTGCCGCCTCCCCTCCGCGGCACGGGGGACGAAGGACAGGGCGCCTTGCGGCTGCCGTCGCAGCTCAGATCCGAGCCGTGGCAGAACTCGTGGCGCTGCTGCAGGGCGAGCAGTCGCCGGCCGCGGGGCGAGCGGCAGGGCGAGCAGCCTCGCAGCGCCGGCTCCTGCCGGCTGTTGATGACCTGCTGCGATTTGACGTACTTCACCTTGTCTGCTTCCAGCCGCTCCACGGCGCTGGGTGTGCGGCCCCCGCTGCCCCCCCCCAGCTGCTCCCGCAGGTACTCGGGACCCCGGTTCAGCAAACGCAGCGGGGAGACGCCGCGGCCGGAGGTGCAGACGGCTCGGGGGGTGCTGCCGAGCGGGACCATCGCCTGCCAGCCAACCCTGCGTGGGATGGGGACCCCAAAGCCGCGCTCAGCTTCTGCGCTCAGCCACGGTCCTGGGAGGAGAGAGGAGTGGTGGGGTTAGCACTGGGGATGGGGTTGGAAGCAGAGGTGAGTTTAGAACCAAGGGTGAGGTTGGCACCAGGGATGTGGCACCACCGGCAGAAGGACCGGGAGCAACATAGAGCCGTGCAGGGGGACAGGATTGGCCCCTGCCTGCAGTGGAGGTGCCTGCAAACCGGGGCAGGAACAATCGGGCAGGAAGAGAGAAGCACCAGGCATCCGCCGGCTTCATCAATATCCCGAGGGCAGCTTCATACAGGAAATTTACTGGAGCCATTGCTTTATCTTTACGAGCCCAGGGACAGCAGAACAAAGACAGTACGGGGAAGCCAGTGTGCTTCCCCAGCCCTCCCTCCCCATGTGCCAGCAGCGGGGCCCTTTTGGCTGCTGGGGTTTCCGTGCTGTGCGGGGCATCGTGGCTCCCCATGGTGCTGGGCTGGGTCGGGCTCCCGGCTCTGCTTCCCTTTCAGGAAAAGAAAACAAAGGAGCTCCGGGAAGGCTTATTTTAAGCAGAGGCTGTTTGGTCGGCACCACAACTCTGCTGGGGGCTCATCCTGTCCTGTCCTGTCCCTCTGCAGCAAGGGGTCCCTAAGCCAGGCTCTGGGATAATCGATTCCTCTCCTATCACCGCTTATTGCGGAGTGTCAAGGAGCAAAAAACAGCCCTTGCTCAGCTTTAACAAAGCACCCATGCAGGGACAGTGGGGGACAACGTTGGGACCAAGCAGGCGCACAGCAATGGGGCCATAAGTTGAATAGAAGAGGTGGAGTCTGGCAGGGGCTGTAAATGCCCAAAGCAGATGGTGCCCCTGAGCAAGAGAGGCCCAAATGGCCCTGAAGAGCCACGTCTGGGGTGAGGATGGGGACAGAAAGACCACAGCTATCCAGAGAGCAGACAGCCCAAGGGCTTCAGCAGTGCATCCACCCCTATTTTACAGATGGTAAACTGAGGCCCTGAGTTTTTCAGATCCTGTGTTCCTAAGGGGCAAACTCCCACATCTCCATGGGTTTCAAGAGCTCTGCCGTGCTTCCATGGATGCTGCCCCCAGTACGTGATCCTGTCACCCCCTGGGCTGCAGTGTCCCCTGCCCCCAGCCCAGCCCCAGGACCCGTACGTCCCAGCTGTGTGCCCATGCTGGGGCTGCTCATGCTCACCTGGGCCTGTGCAGGGTGCTGGTTGGTTTCCTCTGCTCCTGTTTCCTCCAGCAGCCAGCAGCAAACTGAGCCCAGAGCCGCAGGAGCCTCATATAGAGAGAGAGGAAGAGCCACCCCATTAACCCCTGCCAGCCCAGCCCCATCAGCACATCCTGCTCTGTGCCAGCACCCTGCCAGCACTGAGCCCTCAGTCCCTGCAAACTTTACGCCCCAGACTTCCCCTTAGCCACGGGCTCCATCTCCCAGTTCTTCCTATGGGATCGCAGCCAAGATCCTGGTTCTGGGACAAGCTCCCCTCCATCCCTCTGACCCTTGAGGCCATAGCAGCATTGTCTGCCTCCCCCCCCCAGTGGAGCCTGCTGTGTCTGACCCCACACACACCAGGTGCATCAGGAACAGGGCAATGATTACCTGGCACTGCAATCCCCTTCCTCAGGGTCCTGCCCAAGCCCACAGGAATGGGGCTAAGCGAGGTCCTTCCAGTGCCTTCTGTCAGCGGTGAAAGGGTCAAAGTGAGCTCAGATCCAGGCAGGTTCCTGCCTCCCCTTCCCCGGGAAGGGCTGTAAATTGCAGGAAGCCACAGGGACCAGAGCCAGCCCAGGGGTTATTTTTACCTCTGCCCTCTTCCCTTCCTGGAGGGCTGAGTGTCCTTTCCGGCCCCAGCCCACCTCCACTCCCAGCACCCCAAAACGTGGGCAGACCTCAGCTCCCTGGAGTTGGCACTGCAGAGCCCAGAAGAGGCCTCAGCTCCCCACATCCCTCCCGTGCTGAATGCGAGTGGGGTACAGCCCAGGCTGCAGCCACATAACTGCTACCTGCAGGGAACCAGCAGGCTCTAGTGGGAACAGAGATGTGACATTTGGCATGGGAACTGTAGGTTCTGTTTCTGAAAGGAGAAGGAGGCAGTACTGAGCCCTGCCCATCCCCATGGAAGCTCCTTCCACTGGCATCCAGCACGCCCCTGTGTGCAGGCACTGCAGCCAGGGCTGTACCCCAGTGCTGGGGATACAAGGCTGGAGCTGAGGCTGTAACAGCATCCCATGCAACAGGGCCTGTCCAAGCTCTGCTGGCACAAGCCAAACCCCACTGAAAGTGAAGCAGGACCAACCTGAGGAGGACGACCCCACTGTGCAGCACTCATTCCCCACACAGGATGCAGCCAAAGCAAAGCAAACAATGCTCCAGAGGAAGATGATGAAAAGGACAGGGGGAAGAGGGTGAGAAACCCACGGCAGGGCTGGGATCTGCTGCCCTCCCACACAGAGCACAGATTGCCACCTGGGGGAGGTGCGGATCCTATTGTTAATGCCAGGCAACAGCAATCACTGTTTCTCAAAACACGTTTATTTTGTGAGCTGGAACCCAGCCTGCCGTTCTGGTAAGGACAGCCGTGAGTAGAGCAGCCTTCAGTTCACCTTTGTGTGGCGGATGCGGCTGTTCCTGTGAGACACTTCCAGCAGGCGCCTGCAACTTCCCCTGCTCTGTGAGAGGGACGAACAGACAGACACACACAGACAGGCTGCACTGGGGGGGGGCACATGTAGCTCATACCGACAGCTGAACTGTTAAAATCCCAACAACCCCAAATTCCTTTGGGGATACAAAAGGGGATGGTTTGAGGGGCCCGTCCTGGCACTGGGATGCTGGGCAGCTCCTGCTTCCCTGGGTGAGGCAATGAAGCTTTGTCACTTAAGTGGTTTACCCCATCCATCAGCTTCTAACAAATGTACCAGAGTCATACAGATGCTCAAACTCTCATTATTTAATTAAGGCTGTTTTTCTTACAGCCCCAACGCTGACTGTGGTTATACGAGGGCTTCAGGTTTGGATCTGCTCGTGGGGTGCTTCCAGCCCTCGTGGTGGGAGAGAAGAATTTGAGGAAGTCCTCAAAGGTCAAACAGCCAGGAGCACTGCTCCTCCTCCAAAGTGATTTTTCAGATCACATCCAGCTCTGATTAAACAGCTTCAACCCCAGCATGACCTCCTCTCCCCTGGCAACAGATAATTGCATGCCCCACCTTGCAAAGGACATCACATGCCCCCACGCACGGCTCTGATCCACCCCAGAGGAGCAGCAGGAGCAGCCCCAGGAGGAGGCTGAGGCTGTCTGTGGCCAACTGATGCCGCAGGGAGGATGGGCTGATTTCCAGGGGGAATTTGGCATGGCTAGCAGAGCTCTCAGCCCGCTCCTGCAAGGGGGAAGAAGTGCTGTTTGTGCAGTCATTAGGATACTGACCTATTGCCCCTGCATGCCCCAAGCAAAGCTGTGGGCTAGAGAGAGTCCTGGGAGCAGGGTCTGACCCCCAGAAAAGGCCCCATGTGTCCCAACAGCCCAACGTGCACCAGGATATTAGGAAAAGCAGAAGGGGTAACAGCCCAATCTGTGGGCTACTGCATTAAGTGGTAAATAAGTGGAGCTGAATAATTTTCACTTCTCAGGAGTTCAGTCTGCCCGTGGGAGAGTGGTCAGGACTGAACGTGCCCCTCAGTCACCTTTCCAGATGCATTTCTCCTTTGAAAAATCACTAACGCTGGGGTGACCAGGTGCAGACATGACTGTAAAACTGATAATGTTACCATCTGTTGCTACTTGTCGACTTACTTTCACAACCCACAAAAGCCCTTTCTGGTCCCAGGCCATGTAAATGCCACGGACAGGAGAGCAGCTGAAGTGAGCTGGCAGGCTCAGGGCGGTACAGCTGCACGCCAAGGGCCTGAGATGCATGGACTTTTACTGGGGAGCAAGCAGGAGAGGAAGGTCTGCTGCACTAGCTTAAAAATATCAAGGGCTCAAATGGGCATCAATAAATCTGAAACCAACACCTAATCTAAGGCAGCCAGCCACAAGCTTTTGCAAGCAGAAACCAGAGAGCAGTTGGGCACGGCAGAAAGACGCTGAGCTTCACACAGACCTTGGAGCCCTACGGATGAACCTTTGGAACGGCCGGCCTGGGTGAATTCTGGAGCCTGTGTCTGGGAGGTAACAAAGCTATTGGGAGAGGTGGGAGGAGCTGCTGTGATGGAGGGCGTGTCTGTGATGAACCTACCTCTCGCTACAAGGGACCCACAAACATTGTTATGTTGCGTGGTTTCATTTCAAATCCCAGAGGCTACAGAGGCCTCAGTGCACCACGTGCAATTCTAACACTGGTTCTCCCTCTGCCCACTTTAAAAAATGCAAAGCAAGTCAGCCATATCCTCCAGCACCCCATCCAAGCATACTTTACCTGGCTAAAGTGCTCAAGAGGCACAAGCTGTGTGTGGGAGGCACTGCAGGGAGGCAGCCTTCCTCCTCCTCCTCCTCCTCGCGCAGTCTCACAGCAGATGCAGCTCCAACTCACCACCTGCAGCTCCAGTTTGCCACCTGCCAGCTCAGCCTGCAGGTCAGGCACCGCACATCCCCGGGCAGCACCATCTGCTCCTCACCAACCACAGCCCTTCTGCAACTGCTTTGTGCTTCAGGCACCCAGATAAACCTGGAAATTCATCTGGGAACAGAGTGACTTAAAGGAGAGTATCACCCGGGCCATGGCTCCTCTTGCAGCGATGCAGTGGGTTGCTGGCTGATCTTTTGGGTCACTCAGCTTTTCCACGCTTCCCCTGCTCTGCTTATAGAGGCAAAGCATCTCAGATTGCCTCAAATACTTTGAGACCCAGTGATCAGAGAGAAGCAGCAGTTTGTCCCAGTACTCCCACCTCCTGCCCCTCCCCATGTGTAGGGCAGGCACTCTGGACAGTTTGTGACATTTGATACGAGTCCCTCTTCCCCAACGGTGTGTAAGAATAGCCAGCACTTTGCATAGACTGCTCCTCAGACCCTGACCAAAAAGGAAACGAAACTCAGCGCTGCCCAAGCTGCCCTGCTAACTACACTGCAATCCTTTAATGACCTCTCCTCGGGACGCTGCTGCTTGGATTTACAGCATAGGCCCCAGTAAGGACTGAAAGCACAGTGATACCATAAAGGATTCACAGGACGTGGGTACAGCAAGGCAGAGAGTAAAAGTCATGTTTGTGCTGTCCACAGTCCAAAGTGCACCTGAGCACATCTGCTCAGTGAGACATTGCACAAGAGAGAGGAAAAAAAAAAAAGTAATTTTGAAATGCAGGCATCCTTCCAAGGGGCAGGACCTAAACACAAGCAGAGCAACACCTGCCATCACAACGCAGCTCGAGCAGCAGCTGCTATTGGGTGGCTCTGAAGGAAGCTCTGTTTAAAAGAGCACAAAGCAATAAATACAAACAAGGGGAGTTCACAACCTCAGCGCGGCAGAGCTGGGATCTCACAGCCAAGCCTTGCCTGAGGAAACAGGACAGACAACCTGCAGGCTCTGTGCTCTGCAGAACCAGGAAGATAAAGCAGAGCTCGAGTTATTGGAGCTGGGATGCAGCCTTACACATCCTACCTGTCATGGGGCATTTCTGCACATTATTTTTCCATGCTGGGTACATTTCGAGTGTGTAGGTTTTGTTTTCTTCATTTTATGGAAGAAGAATCCAGCTTTCATCCGTGTTCAAAATCACTGCTCTTACAACTAATCAGAAAGGCAACTTTCTCCTTTAATTAAGGTGCTTAATTATCCTTTAACTGAAAAGAATCACAGTTTCAATCCCTTTCTCTTTTGCAATGACTGCACTGACATACAGATGTAAGCACACAGCTCTCAGCCAGGTGGGGATCTGCCTATGTGCAGCACCAGGATATGCAGGAACCAACAAACTATGCAAGTGCACTGACACCCAATGAACAGCCGGGTCTGTGCTTGCTGGTGGGACAACAAATAGAGCAACAAGGTAATTTATAGTGTTCCTAGTTTGGGCTATTCCCACTCCCACCCTGCACAACAATCCTTTGCTTTGGAGCACTCTTAATTAAAACATGCGAGTGACTTAAGACTCCTGTGCCATGTATAAGTAATAGTGTTTCCTCACCTTAATTTCTAAGGTTTCTCAGGGCATGTGAAACCAGCAGGTCACCATCACCTCCCCAGCCTTCAGGGCACCATTTACATCTGGTTCAGCCCCAGGAGCACACCGGCAGCCCAGCAACTCCAAAGAAGCCGGGCTAGATCATACAGCATTCAGACACTGGAGGGAAATGTGCAGGAGGATGCTTAACAGGCTGTGCTCAGCCCTCTGCATGGGGGATCCCAATTTGTTCGAGGAGGGGGCAGCAAGGCTCGCCCACCAGCAACAACCACAGTCTTCTGGGTGAAATCTTCTCATTCCAGCACTCGGAGACTCCCTGCAAGGGAAGGCTGGCTGCAGAGGGAGGAGCATCAGCGCCCTGGAAAGCAGCAGCATCTGGTTCACAGCCCCAAAAATCCAGTAAGACCAGTAACAGCAGACAGAGGCTGCCAGAGATTTCCATGCAGTCCAGGATGGTACTTGCTCTGCTTGTAGCAACAGCTCCCAGCCCATACAGGATGTAAGAATACTGCTGTGCCTTTAATCCCGGCTTTGAAAATGAAGCAGCACGCCCAGAGGAGCAGTGCTTTGATTCTTAAGAGGCTCAGCAGGAGCGGGGGGAATCCATGAGGCCACAGCTCCAAAAGCCAGTTACTTGCAAACCCAGCACAGCCCTGCTCTGTCAGAGCAGTACATTACATACCAGTGGAAGCTCTGCACTGCCTCTGCCAGCCAGCCCAGCACCTTTTACGAGCTAAAATCACTTACAGTGTGTGACCGTGATGAACTGCTACAGCTTACTGCTATTCTAGCAAAGCAAATAAACCATCCTGAAGCTTGGCTGAGAGCGAGATGGCTGTGCCAACTGAAGGGAAAGGAAAGCACTTCTCAGTAGAGTTCAAAAGCTTCATTGAAATTCAGATTTTATTAAAAAAAAAAAAGCATGAACTTAATAAGTTACACAATCTCTCAATTATAAATCCTGCATAAAATATATTTTACAATTTTTAAAGAAAGATTCTGAAAAACCTTTTATGAGTGCTGAAGAGTATCTTGACTTTGTGTCGTGCTGGTGAACAATTCTGTAGCTGCTACAAGTTTGATTTATCATAAGGCTTTAAAACAAAGACCTCACCAACAAACAGAACACACACCTCAAGAACTACCACTCCTCATGAACCAAGGCCATGCTCAGTGTCACCCACCAGCTAAGCACCATGAGAGGGATTTCAGGTATCCCCACCCTTTAAAGTGGCAATCAGTGCAAACAAGTGCTGTGGGAGTCAAAAGACTTTTTCTGCACGCTCAGTGTTCAACCTTTGAAGTGACTGAGGAGAATCAGAGGACTTACAGAGGACTTCCTTAAAGGTAAGCACTATTGTTCTGTAGTTTAATGCTGTAAGATTAACATAGTTGATTCTGTCTTTTGGGTGGGAAGAAGCTAATGTATTTCCAAAGCCTCTCAAGTTCAACATGGAACTCTTAAAACCTCACAAAATCCTCATTGGATGACTGGTGCTGGGATGGAAGTACTGTAAAAGTGCCGGTACAGACAGCAAGAGGTTTGTTCTCCTCCTGTCAGTAACAAGCTGAGTCATCACGTGTAGTGAGCCCAGTTAAAACATGAGAATGAGCAGATCTCCACTTCCAGAGCACGAGAGGTGCATCTCTGCTTGTCATCCACTACCCACAGACAGGTTCCAAGTCCTGCCTTACAGCCTGAGCTCTCTGCAGGGACAGCAGCACAACCCCGTTGTCACTCACCTCCATCCCCACCAACTGACGCTCCCAGAGGTGCTCTGCTGCACTCAGCTGATGGATCACCTGAGAGTTCCTTCTGTGACATCTTCTGAACGTTGAACGTTGCTTTGTTTCAAGGCAGCAATGCTTGTCTGAGCATCCCTGTTTAGGTGAGCTGCCTTACACAAAGTGACAAGAATTAAGGGCTAATGACCCCAGGTCTGCTGCCACCAGTGCTGCACCAGGTCAGAGCTACAGCTCAAAAGTGCTGCTGCAGCCTGTATAGCCGCAGACTTCTGATAGAGTTAGAATCCTTTGCTTCTGGAGGAACAAGGAGCTTTTCTGCCTGCACTGCTTATTCACACAAGAGAATGCGTGTGTTCCATGAGACAGTCACCTCTTTTTCTCCTCATCGCTCCCAGGTGACAGTCAGCATCAGAAAGGAAAAGCCCATGGCCAGTAACACCCAATCCAGCTGTGCTGGAACCATAACTCTGAGTGCTCTTAAATCCAGTGCTTCAGTGCTGCTGGATCCCCTCACCAGGCGTTCCCATTCCCATGGTGGAAGCTCACAGTACTCTCCTATTCTAAGTACTCAGTTTGCTGCTGGACTATAGGTAGAAGAGCAGTGAGCATGTTGTGAAACTGTAGATTAGTGGATTAATAAAGTATTTGATTAGTAGGAGAAAGCAAAATTGAATGATTAACGACCTCACCAACATGCTAGCACCCAGCTGCACACACTTGGCACTGGACTCCCTCAGTGCTGAGCTCCTTGAGCTGTGAGTGCAAAGCTTGGCCACCTCAGCACTCTGAGAGCTGCTGACACACCTGCATTGTATTTTTTGCTCACAAAGTCAAGTCTCAGACCCTACCTTTAACATTAGATAAAAATAAATAATAAAGTTATCCCGGACCAGAGAAGGAATGATTCTCATCCATCTTCTTCACCCAGTTTTCTAGCAGAACCCAAACATTCAGACCCACAGCAAATAATTTAGGAAAAGTGTCATTTCCTCATGGAATGCAACACACTTGCAGGCATACGCTCTCCGTCACTCATATGCATAAATATATACACAATTACTTTACAAACCTGAAGATTTGCACTACCAGCATGCAAATCTCTTCTTCCAGGAGAGTTCCTAATACTGATATAGGAAACTGGAATGTATTAAATACTCTGAGATACGGCTGGAAATCAAGTCTCAGCTCTCAGGATGTCCCACTGCCAACGTACACAAATGAACATCACATCTTAAGACTTAACACATAACATCCTGGAAACAAACACAAAGCATCTCTAACACAACTGCCAACTCACATTCTTATAACGTATGGAACTCAAACAAAATTCCATCAATAGAAACTACACCCTGCAGGTCTGAGATCGGGCTCGTTTCTTTACTGCCATTAAGTTGCACCATCTGCTGGGCAAGGAGCAGCTCTTCCAAGAGACGACCCCTCCGCAGCTCACGTGTCCCAGCTGCTGTCTTTAAAAGCTATGTTGACTAATCGCAGCTCTAGTTCAAAAGCATCAGGACGGTCCTGCGGGTTGGCAGCCAGCATTTCCTTAATCAACTGTTTCATCTGTGCATTCATGGATTTTTTCTTTACAGGGATGAGCAGTTCCATCTTAGGGTTTTCTAGCAGTGCCTCTCCAACGGGCACGATTGCTGACCCCTGCTTGACGTAACTACCCAGGAGTTCTTTCTTTGTCTCTGTGTCTATGAATGTGATTCTTTCTAGCATTGCCCAGATTATGATCCCCAGTGCAAAAATGTCTGCTTTGGCAGTGTAGTGTCCTTCCCAGACTTCGGGGGCCATATAGAAGTCAGTCCCACACGCAGTTGATAGAAAGCACTTATTTACGTTGACAGGTTCCTCAGGATTCTGTCCTGAAGCTGAACATACCTTACTCAGCCCAAAGTCAGCTACTTTCAGCGTGGGCTCCAAGTCACTGGCATCCATCCTGCTCTGCGATATCAGAATATTGTCAGGTTTGAGATCACGATGAATAATCTGATTTTTGTGCAGGAAAGCCAGTGCACTGCTGAGCTGAAGCATGAAACTGGTGTTGGTCTTGCGGTTAGGTTTTCGAGACAACAGATACTCATTCATATCTCCTCCATCACAGAAATCCATTACAAACCAAAGGTAATAAGCGCTTCTGGGATCAAAGACTATTTCTCCTTTTAATGAGGTCTCTACAAGCTGCAATAAGGAAAAGAAGTGTCACAACTACCTGATGACCACAAAAATATAAAGATATGATGGAAAAAAAAAAAAGCACAAATTTTGGATCTTCCTCTCAAAACCCAGAGAGTAAGGAATTGCAACTGCTAAAAATAAAAGTTAATGTAAAACTTCCGATTTAAAAAAAAAAAAAAAATCACAATGTATTTGCCAGCCTTGTTATTTTGGTGTGTGTGTGAAGCATATCAACCTCACGCTCCTACCCAGAAGCCAGAGCCAGCCCCAGATAACAGCTTTTTGAAGGATATCAAGTAGTCGTTGCACTCCCATCTGTTTCAGCTGGACAGTGTCCCACCCATTTTGCTAACTCCAAGTACAAACACAGCCTCAACCGGGAACCCCTGCACAGCACCACAGGGCTGTGTTTGTCCTCTGCTCGTGAGGCAGCCTCACCACATGTTTTTAGAGCCTGCCCTCCATCCCTTACACGTGAATGCATTCTAACAAGCGTTAGCACAGGATCTCTTAGCTCAGGAGAATGCTAATCCATAGGCACAGCTCAACAGCTGCTGCAAGCAACACCTTTCTCACCACAACACACTAGCTGTTTTCTAGGACATAAGCAGAGAATAACTCCAGCAGCTAGTTCCAATGTCCGCTTCGTACAACGTGCAGCATACACCAGCAATTATGCTTGCTCTCTCTGTTCACACACCTACAACTCTGTCTTTTCAGCTCCTCTGAGGTGGCTCTTCGCATACTCTGGAACGTAAGACTTGCTATTATTTCTGTTAGCAGTAAACCAGTGCTTACTAAAGCAGATGCAGCCTCTACAGGCCTTCAAAAGTTAATACAGCTATTAATACATAGAGAGACATATTAAAATACTTTGTAAAAAGTGTTTTTTTTTTTCCCCCCATCCAAGAGCAAAATTAGTAACAAATTATAACTACATTTAATTGTGAGCACAGTTAGTACTCAAACCAACTTCAGAGCAACTCTGTGTTAGAACTTAAACTGCATATTCAGGGTTTACAGCCAATAACAGCAAGATGGGAACTGCAGCACAGGAGGGAGCAACTCCAACACGCAGCTCTTCCCTCCACTCAGCCTCACTGGAGCTGTACTCGGGTCTCAGTTCAGAGCATCAGGATGACAGAATTCACTTCCAGATCTGGGACTGCAGCACAAGGAAGCCACACCAGCTCAGAGCTCGCTACATGAGCCCGGCTCAGCTGACAGCAGTTACAGCACCTGCCCTGAAGCACTGCAGGAGCCACCAACAGCCCTTCCCAGGCCTCCTCACACCGTACCAGTTCAGCTCAGTAAAG
>JAOWBP010004597.1:2841429-2882960 GCA_028571105.1 Tragopan temminckii
GTTCCCGCCTCGCGCCGTTCCCGCCTCGCGCCGTTCCCGCCTCGCGCCGTTCCCGCCTCGCGCCGTTCCCGCCTCGCTCTGAGGCGATGGGGCTGCGCGTCCCTCAGCAGTGCGGCAGCCGGCGGGGACGCGCGGCTGCTGCTTCACAAAGCCAAGGGAAGCTGCTGGTGGCCTCCAGGCTTTGATGTTTGCTTTTGCTTCTAATGATCTACAGGACATTGGAAGCGTGAGCCTTCTCCTGACAGGGCCAGTTAAGAGAAGGAGGGAACAGCTCAGTCCTGGCACGAGAGTCTGAGGAGCAGCTCTCATAGCTGTGACACAGCATTGCACGCAGATAACAGCAGTGCTGTTACCAACAACACTGGAGTGTGGAAGGGACAGAAATTGGGCTGGTGGGAAAAACAAGAAGCAAACAAACAAAAAAACCCACAAAATCTGAAGACACTGAGAGCACTTAGGGATGCCTCTTCTGTGGGAAGCAACGGGCAGCAGCAGCACGTTGTGTGCTGGCAGATTGCTGAGTGCTTCAGCAGCGTGTGCTCACACAGCATCATCAACAGCAGGAATTAACCTCTGGGAAACCAACAGACTTGACTTCTCTCTTTCCACACTCCCTGGAAATTTTAGCCCTCTCTATTTTGGAGAGGGGAGAAAAAAAAAAAAATTCATGGGCCAGAGAATCAGTTTTCTGTCCAATTGCAGCACAGAGGAAGCCTGTCGTCACACGGAACAAACACCAGCAAAATGTTCTTGGGGGCTTCGTGCTGGCTCAGCCGGTAAAAACTTTTGTTGGTTGTATTCACGTTGCCAGCAGTGCCCACCACCTGCCCACATGGCTTGCAGGCAGCGCAATGCTGAAGCTGCCCTGGGAAGCTGCAGGCTCTGCTGCCACCCAGGGCCCTGCAGCACTCGTAGCACAGCAAAAAGAACAAATTTCTGTCCGTTTCGGTCTCTTTTATTTGTTTTCTTTTGGCTGAGGTGACTTACAGCAATTCATCTACCCAGCAGTGGCTGTGCCAGCCTGCGTTATAAATGTTCTCATAAGGAGTAATGAGCCGATGGAGGTGTGCTGTGCTGTGAGCAGGAGGTCCACAGTGACTACCAGCTGTTTTCTGCTGTGGGTGTTGCAATACAAACACAGGTATGTGCAGCTTTCTTGCTTCTTGGTCAGGTTGTACACACATGTGGCTCTGGCCAGCTCTGTCCCAGCCTGAGGAGATGTGGATGAGCTGCCAAATCCAGATAGTAGATCAGGACAGACAGTTTCTGTTCTCTGGTGCTGTTACATTATTATTGGATAGTAGCATATGAAGAGCCAGCCCTGATCAAAGCCCTTTTGTGGTGAGTGCTATCTGCATTTGTGCACTGTGACACAGTAATCTCCAGCTTGAGGACTGCAGTCTGTAAAGGTGATAGAATTGAAGAGTCAAGTGTGAAAATGAGGCAGATAAAAAGGGCTGTGTCTTCTCTAAGGTTTGTCAGAGGCCATGCAATATTATGGTTTCTAGCTCGCAAGCAAACAGAAGAAGAAAAAAACAAACACCTGGCTAATCTGTAACAAGAATCATTGCTTTGGTCTGGTATTTTGCCTTGGGATTTTATTTTATAAATGACTTGTTTCTCAGCTTGCTGAAAAAACAAAGTGGTAAATACGGTCTGATTGGATCTAGTGTCCTATCTTGAGAAGGGTGATACTGCATGAAAGGCACCTTTGGGAAACATGACTTGGGAGAAGAAAAAATATTTGTAAAGGAAGGAACATTAAAGGAAAAGAAAACTAGTGCTCTTCAGCGATGTACAACGTCCTTTACTTTGTAGATGTCTAACCATTCTCATGTATAGGTTGCTGTCATAGGATGATGTTACTGGCTGCGTTCCTGAAAACCCTTTTAGGGCAGTCTGTGGAGCCTGGAGAGCAGTAGCTGAAAGGCCAGTGAGCCTTGAAAGTTGCCACTTGCAGGTCTTGTTGTCTCATTGCCTGCTGCCTCTGTCAGGTGGTCTGGCATCTGCACTGAGGGCAGATGGGCTGAAGAATGGGGTGAGGGGGGACCTGGGAATTCAGTGCAGTCTGCAGCGTAGCCCCAGTTCAAGAGATCAGTGGGTATGTAGGGGAAAAGCACCTATTTACTGCAGTCTGCTTGAACCACTAGAAAGCTCCTGGCAAGGTTTCCCTTCAAAATGCTTCTGAGGAAACTCAGAAGCTGTGTAATAAAACGCAGTGTCACTACATGGATAAGTAATTGGCTTAAAGATAAGAAACAGAGCTTAAGACAAAGGGCATGGTTCCTGCAAAAGATACAGCCCCAAGCAAGTTCATTATCTCCATGGTATTCAGGAATCACTCAGCCAAGAGATTGTGGTGTTTTAGGCTGGTCGGGACTGGGTAACGTCAGACTCTGCTGAAAAAGACAATTGTTTCCAGACAGCTCTAGCAAGAGCCTGTCGAAATGAGAATTTCCTGGAGCCTGAGTAATATTTTCAAACAGGAGACACTTCTTTGTGCATCTGCAGTCACAGTGACTTTCTGTGAGACTCTGGAAAGCACAGCGACGTAGAAAAGGCATACAGATTTGTCACTGTCTGCATGGACATTCCTGAGTCATTAAGATCCATTGCTTTGAAAAAAAGTTATGGATGAAATCACCAAATGATAATGAATTAAATTTACATATCCGGTATACTGGGGAGGAGTTGCATTTGTCCTCTTTCCAGAGACCTGAGGGTCTCCATCCTGAATTAACACTTCAGAGGAATAAACATGGGACACCGTTGTCATTTATCTTAGCAGCTTCCTGCTAATCACATACAAAATCCTATTAGAAGCGGATGTGGCTGGGGAAAAAAAAAGAGGTAGAGCAAAAAGCAGAACACAGGGCATGGGATGAATCACCTGACCCAGAGAATGTCAAAGAAATGTTCAGTGAAAAGAATATTCTTAACAGCCAAAGTAAGAAAGGAACTTTTTTTCTTTGAATATAACTTTGGAGGAATTCTTTGCTGCTAGTATAAAAGCAACTCTGCCTTCAACTGCAAAGCAGCCTGGAGGTCTTGCACACTGTATTTATAGCTTCTAACCCCACGGCTAGTACTTATCCTGCAAAGCATCTGTCTTAAAAACCATTGGAGGAGTTTGGAAGGAGCTTTGAGTTGGGTTCCCATCTGCTTCACCATATTGTACGTTTCTTCTCAAATCTTAAAGATCAGAAGTGGATGACCCCATTAGACTTAAAGAGGAAATGACCCAAGCCGTTTCCCCCACACTCAAACTGAATTAAACTCAATTCTTTCAGATCAAAGAGGTTCAGGTCGTTTTTCCCCCTTCATATTTTTTGTGGTTCTGAAGAGCAGCACTGAAGCACAAGCCTGGAAAACATGATGCCTGCATTTGTGTTTCAGCCGCTAGCAAAGGCCCACTCTGCAGCCACCTGGCTGTCTCAAGGCAAAGGGAGGAAGAGCTGTCTTCTCCTGGGGCTGCCCAGCAGAGACTCTTTTCACAGATGGAGAAATGACTGCAAGTAGCTCCTCTTGTACACACACTCCATCTGTGAACAGATAGGGAGGTCAAGCCCCGGGCATGAGATGCAGAGGTCTGTGTTAGGAAACTCCTCTGTGCACAGGGCAATGGATTAAGGGTCTTTCTGTAACGAGGAATTCCCTCCTCTCCCTTTCTTTGTGCATCCAACAGCAAGTTGTAGAAAATCAGCCAAATGATGTGGCAATGATTCTGCTGGGCACGGTGCAAAAGATGCTGTCTCTTGGGAGAGACTGAGCTGGCAATTGTTGTCATTCCCATCCCTCCAAATCCCCTGAGCTCAGATTGCTGAAAAGTTCAGGCGCAAAGACGGATCGATGAATACAGATTAGCTGCCCTCACAACTGCTTGGATGCATCAGTTTCTGAGCTAGATTCTTTAACTTTCTATTAGTGGCTAATTAAATCAAATTTTCCATTGCATACGTGAAGCAGTAGTGAGCATGGGGTGACAGTAGCATGCAGCATTCAGGATTTGCAAGACGAGGAGGGGAAAACTGCAAGTGGAGTAAAGAGGACTTAAGCAGGGAGGGGCTTTATTTGCTTTAACAGCAATGCAGCACCCGTCCCATCCTCCAGCGTGTGCTTTCCTTTGCCAGGCTGTTTGTCTAGCTGGGAAGTTTGTACTTTGTGACTCAGCCCACAGTGCTGTGCCCTGGCTGCTGGATGCTGACGCTAATTCAGAGCAGCACTCTGCATGCTTGGAGAACCTTTGATCCTGGGCATCTGACAGTACTTTGCCAGCTACATCCACATGTGTGAATCGCCTTGTCAATCACTGATACACTCATAACAGCACCCAGCATAGCCAGCATGCTGCTTTCTTCCCATCTGGCAACAGTTCACTCAGCAGGAGTTTGTTTAAGTGTCATGCAGTGAAGAATGGGCTCAAAGGGGAGAGTCATGTCTGAATAAGACAGGGAAATGTTTTCATCAGCATGGTCATCTTGTTAAGAAAACAGGTTTCAAATATTTCTTCTTCTTTGTTTTGCTAAGAAAGAAATGAAGGAAGAAGAAAAATGAAAAGAAAAAAAAAGGAAAAGGAAATAAAGGAAAAGGAAAGAGGAGAGGAAGCAATTTTTCAGGAAGAAAAAGGCAGCAGATATTCTTGAATGCTACACAGTGACCAAAGAACTGCAGTTCATGCGCATTCATAATGACCCATTTCTCTTAACGTGGCCAGGAGATCCCATCTCAATATCCCCCAGAAGCAGTTAGCAACAAGTGTACACTGCCAGGCAGGAAAGCAGAGCCAGCAGCAGAGCCTTTGTAGGGTACCTGGAGCTCTGAGCAGGTCATGCACCCAACACTCCAAAATGTTTGCCCCTTGTTTTGGGAGTGAAAGCCAGCATATCCTTACATTTCTATTGCCAGTCTGTAGTAGTGGGTGGAACACTGCCAAAGAGCTGTAAATATGAGTTGTGCCTGTGTCGGTGGTGGCTGAAGCAAACTACTAATTCTGTTATAGTAAGGAGAGGAAGGGTTGGGCTGAAAAGCTGCCAGGAAGAAAGGCACAGTCCTGCTGAGCAGAGGTCCCAGGCAAACAAGTAAACGTTGCCAGAAAGGTCCCACGAAGCTTGTTATGCTCACCTGACCTCCAGCACCATTGGCTCCTTCAGTGCATTACTCTATGAGATGGATAAAAAACCTCACGTCTCAGAACGCAAGCATCATACCAAAGCAAAAAGGCTCACTCTCCCCAAGAAATGGAAAGAGTAACTGACACTTTGCCTCACTGGGAACTTTCATAAGTGGTTTTTTGGCAGGATTTCATGAGCTCTTTTTATTCTGGGGTTACAGAGTTGGGAGTCGCTGATGTGTTGCAGCCATTCGGGCTGAGGGCTGCACCTCTGATGTTAATTGAATCCTGTGATCCCTAGCATGCCCTTGCAACACCAATAACTGAAACATCTGGCAGAGCCAGAGCGAGTACATTAAAGTCTTGGTTCCAACAGCAATTAAAAAGGGGGGGAGGGGGGTGCGAGAAAAAGAGAAAAAGCCAATTACATGTAATTGGATTCAGTAAACTGAATTATCTCACTATTAAAGCAGTGCTTGTTTTTTAGATAGTGGGACATTCAAACTATCAAAAGCATTAATTGATTCATCCCCTTTTTCAAGTGCTTTCCCAACAGTGCCTCTATTCAAGAACTGCAACCTTTTGTTCTCATGGGGATTCGGAATTATACAGACCATGTTTGTATCTTGGTGGCTCTATTCATTCTGACTTTTTTGTCATGTTGGTGTTTTAACTCAAAAATGAGCCGAGACTCCTGGAAAACATAATGGAAGGTTTATTTCTTCTTTTGTGGCGCCTTCACTCTAGCTGGAGGTGTAATTTAACAAGGGGAAAAGGGAAAGGAATGTTTTGAGGCTGATTCTTGGTCATTCAGGTTTCACGTGTGGGAGCTGGGTGGATGGGTAGGCAGCCAAAAGGAGCCAGAAGCCTTCCCTGCACTGTTGTGATACGCAGCCCAGCACACACCTGCTCTCCTCAGCACCTTTTCACACATCTAAGACAAATTCTTCACATGTTCTCTGCACCCACCTTGCAACAAGGGATGCTGAGCACTCACACAAAGGATTTCTGGGCCAAAGCTGACCCCAGGCACTCAGAGCAGTGCCATAGGAAGTCCCTTCTGCCCATTGCCAGTCACTAAAAGCCAGTGTCACCACAGGCAGGGACGGCAGGGAGCTGTTCTTTGCCCAGGTGGAACGTTTGTCACCATGCATGATTGAGGCTGAGCTTGTGACATCTTTCTTTCTGCCTTACTAAACAGATACAGAATGCTAGAAAAGCCAACCATGAGAGTTAAGTCAGATTCAATGAGTTATTTAGGCAAATTGAAAGCATTATGTCAATTTGATGGGAAGCGTTTCAGGCCAGAATGGTACTATTGGCATTTTCTTCCTTCTGAATCAATAACTCCTAAAGGATTACAATTTAATTTTTAAAGGGTAATTCAATCAAGAATTTGAAAACACAGGACATTCTTAAAATTAAACTTTAATAAGATTTATTTATTTTTAAAAATTGTACTTGCTGAAAAAAAAGAACAATATCCAAACCGTCCTTCACCTCAGACTTCAAGGGGCAGTTGTTTCTTGTATCCCTAGCAAGAAACTGTCCCTGTGCTTCAAGTTCTTGTTGAGCTTGGTTCTATCCAGGTGCCCTGAAAAGACATCTTGTACAAAACCCAAAGATTTGGCTGAGTTTTTCACTGGTTACTGCCACCAGCACCAGCTGATTACTGTATCCAAGAGCCTCTGCAGAGAAGTGGGACTGGCAGAGAAAAGACGAATTTTAGGCGCCTGAGTGTTAGACCCTTGCAAGTCCTGTGAAATCACAGCCCTGATCACTTTAGCACAATTTTGAAAAGATTTCTATGCTAATTCTGGGCAATGCAATAGTTTGAGAGCCACATAAGCAGTGCAAAATCTCAACAAATACCTGCTCGGAACGCTCAGATGAGCAGAGCAGCACTGCAGCAACAGAAGCCCAGTGTCCTTTGCCATGCCCCATGCAGGGGACCAGAGGCAACTGGATTAGACAGCATCTGAATGGTGGGTTTAAGGACTTTGCTAGTGCTCAGCTGCAGAATTTAGATGATAAAAGCAGCAGACAGCTTTTCTCAAGTGTTTAATCTGCATCTCTAGGCGTCTGAGTCAGATGCCAGGACTGAAAATGTCCTATCTTATTGGTGAGCCCTTGACTTCAGCAGCAGTGAGCATGTGTTAAAGCACTCATGGGGCTTAGAAGGGGTTGCATAGTGAGCCATTAGCAATTGGATGGGAACTGCAGTCTTGACAGGTGACGCAGTGAGGACTCAGGGGATGCTGATCTCATAGGAATGCATGACATAGAAATGGCAAAGAGCAGTCGGTCCTGTTCGGGGGAGTAAAGCTTCCAAGATAAGCCAGATCATCCATTCTCCAAGTCTTTCACTTTCATGAATTTTTTATGGAGTATTTCTTCTTATATTTTTCATAATTTACTTCCCAGGCCCTTATTCTGCTGCCCTTTGAAATTACAAAGCTGCATCCATTCAGTGATTGTAAATCTGAAATCAAATTACTGATAATCACAGCAGCTTTCCACTTACAAAAGTCACTGTGACACTGCAGAAAGCAGTGGATGATCAAATGCTGCTGTAGTATTCCCTCATCTCAGCACAGCAAGATGTATTCCTTCAAAAACAGCAGTTCCTCCCCATTTCAATAGAAAACCCCTTAAGAGCACCTTGCACTAAATAATGTGTGCCTGACACTTCTTGTCATACAAGTCACACAGCAATCAAGGACTCTTCAGGTGGAGTAGTGCAATAAGGTGACACATGGCACAGAGAAACAATAACGAAGGTAATTATGAAGATAAGGTCCCTTTGGGAAACCATTGTGCAGAATGCTACAGAAAATCTGAGCTATTAAGAGGTTTTCTCATAACCAGTCTTTTCACAGAGAAGCACTCACACATCCCAGAACATCAAGGTTAAAAATGCTGCCTGCTTCATTATTGTAAGACAATGGTTTTCTTTTGAACTATTGTTTATGTGCCAGATGGGCCATTGATGTTTTGCTTGAAATAGGGGGAATTGTGTGATTACAAAATGCAATAAAGATCCCAAACACCTCTCTGACTAAAGTGGTATCAGCAGTAGTTCTGTTTAAAGTGACACCTAAAGCTTAAAAAACTTGCTGTAATTAACCATGCAGAAAATAAAACAAAATGACGCCAAGTCTATTTTTTCAGGACTCAGTGTTTTTACAATCTGAAAAGAAAAAAAAAAAAAAGAGAAAAGTGGAATAAAAACCAGATGGAACAGAGTTCTTCCACTAAAGTAGGGAAAGAAAGCAGTCAAACACCGGAGGAATTTTGCCATAGTGATGAAAGTCTGAAGATGGTAGCACATCCCTAGGGATCAGTCCGTGCCTTGGAACAAAACCCAGGGAGGCAGGGACAGGCAGCAGCGTTGTGCAGTGAGGGACAGTGCTCCAGGCTGCCCCAGCAGCTGCAAAACCCTCCAAGCAGCAGAGTGATAGCAGTCCCTGTATTTAGTTTATTTTGTAGTTTCTCCACTGGATTGAATGCTTCTTAAGAAAAGAGTCTTGGTTTTCTGTACCTCTTCGTGTAGATATATCCAAAATGGTTGTTCCCTAAACTACATACAAAAAAAAAAAAAAGAGAGAATGGCTGGAGAGAGATGGGTTTCTGTTTTCTCCATCATCAATAACTGACTTTTTCAGTTACAGTTTTTGTTTTAAGTACCTGGCATTTATTATCTGTTAGAAAAAGTAGATTGTCTCTTTTTTTGTACATTTCTGTTCCTTTATGGTTATCAGTGTGTTGTCAATTCCTTGCTGCAGGCACTGTTTTGTCATAATCCTTCCAAGAATTAAAAAAAAAAAAACCTATTAAAAAAAAGAATAACACAATATGAATTTCAATGTTCTTTCCTTTTCAATTAATGGCTCAAATAAGCATTTGATTAACATTCGTAGAGACACTTGCTGCAGGCTAATTAAAAATAACGTATTGTTGGCGGATCATTTATTGAGGGAAAACAAATTGACAAAAGATAAATTAAGTTGCTACGTAATTAACTAAAGAAATACACAACTGAAATAGTAAATTAATACATACATTTATCAATATCTCAGCCAGCGAATAACGAATTTTAAATTTCCCTCTACAGAATAGGTAACAAGCATTCATTTAGCATTCAGTTGTTCTGTGACTCCAATTTGCATGCATGCTGGTGCACCTAAGCTACGCCTGGACCTTGAACTTGTCAGTACAAGGTTGTCTGCTGGCTGGTGGAGATGTTTCAGGAGAGGATGAATGCAATAGTGCAGGAGGCAGCAGCGAGCAGCCTTGCTTCTGAAACCAACCTCCTGAATCCTAAGAGTATCATTCTGTATTCCTGAGGAGTGAGGGGTCTATGGCCATTCCGCTCTTTAAAAAAGTATTTTAAATCCAATCAGTGGCAATTCTGAATAGCTTCATTACGTGGATAAATGCCCTGTCATTTCATTCCATATTCATTTCCATCTTGATCTCATAATTGTAATAACTGTGGGTGATATTGGGCAGCATTAAGCTGTGCACTTAAAATTTGCCAAAAGTTTTCTTTATCTGTTTCATAGCAATTCATAAAAATTACCCAGAGACTTGACCAGACAAACTGGCCAAGGGAAGGGAAGTCTCAGTGCTTTAAAGTATGATGAATTTGGCATAAAAAGCACAGGGTGGAACAATTCCACTGTCTGGCACATTAATACAAAAAGCACAGATTGCTCTGGCCAGGAGGAGGACTTTCTTGTGATGCACAGGGCTGACTTAACGCAAGTTTCTGCATGATGGAAAAGGAGTGGCATCAATGCCAGGACACAGGTTGGGAAGGATTAGAAAACTAGAGCCAGGTACAAGCTGTGCATCAGCTTCTCACAGTGTGCAGTAACAGGGTCAATACATAGGATTTACATGAATGGTTTTCCCAGTCTTGACTCTGAGATGGTTCAATTCACTGGGAATAGGCAGAGGGAAGGCAATTTGGGTGAAAGCATCCAAGGCTAGAAAGTTCATGACTCTGGCAGGATGACAGCGAATGCACAGAATGGACTTAAAGGCCTCAGACATCAATATGTGCTGATAATGGGGAGGTGGGGACCCCTAGGGCACAAGTCTGAGGGAAAAAGGAATAAACCAGAAAGCTGGCTGTTCCTTAAAGGCATTATGTTGCAGGTAAAATGCAAATTATTCCACAGTGAAAGAAGGATATCAAAGGACATTAGCCTGGCTAAATGAGAAACTGCTCAGTGTCCTCAAAGGATAAGGACTGATAAAGATGGCCCTAGAACAACAAACATAGAGGTGCAAGATGCCAGCTCTGTCCATGAGATACAACCACCATGGGGCAGCAGTAGGCAGAAGCAGCCTGCCACTGTATGTCTGAAAAGAGGATGAGAAAAGAAAGATCTGGTCTGCCTTTTAAAGGGAGAAAAACATCACTGACAGATGTTGCCAGAAACAAACGTGGATTTTTTTTATTATAAGTTTTTAGTGAAAAGGTCAAATGCAAGCCTATATCTGTAGTGAGCAGGGAGAACCATGGTTACTTCTAGAGGCTAAATCTGATCAGGAACTTCATTTTAATTGCTCCAAATCCCTTTGAGAAGAAACCTCCTCTTTGTTTGGCTCTTGGGAGAGGCTGAGGTGGCTCTCAGTGTCCATCTTAGGCTACAGGAGCTCAGCATCCTGTGACCATGTGGATTGTGATACAGCAAAGTCAGGACCTGTCCTTTTCCCTTTCCTTCATCAGAGAACCCAGTGGATAATTTCTGATGAAAGAACACACAATCTGGGTTCTCATGGCTCAGGAAGTAGAAAATAATATTTAAGAGTTGGCTTTCCAAATCAGCCTAAGGAGGGTACATTAGCATTGATTAGGGTAGTTTCCCACCTCAACTGCTAAAAAGAACACGAGCTTTGAATATCGTATCAAACCCTTTCTGCTTCATTGAGCTTCTCTTTTATGCTCTGTTGCTTTGCTTTGGCTTTTCAAGGTGTGACCATTACTGAAATGGAATAATAACTATTACCAGGGATCCCACTTCAATTGCATTCACACAAAAGTCATTGGTTAGGTTTCAGCAGTTGTGTATAATTTGTAAAAGAAGAAAAAGGAAGAGGAAAATAATTTGTTACACTTCAGCAGGCAAATGAGAGGATCCAAATGAGAGTAGCTTTGTAACAGCACGATGGCTTACTTGGTAACTACTCACAAAGCTGATTGGGAATGGACTCACTCAGCTAGATAGTGTTATATGCTGCCCTCAGTCATTCAGATGGGGGAGCTTTATTGCTGAACTCAGTGGGAATATAAATGATATTCAATGGAAGTACTGCCAGCAGAGCCCCCCTGGGTTAGGAGATCAGCTCTAGAATAATTTGGGTGGGAATTTGAAGAGTTCATGGGAGTACAAAACTGATTTCAGCTTTCAACCGTAAATGAAAAGAAAAATGCATCAAGTTAGAATAAATGTTGCATACATGAGTACAAGGAGGGAGAGAGTGAAAGGGATAGTGTTCTCTGATACTGTATGCAGCAGATAAAAATCCTCTATAGGTAACCGGAGCTTCCCCCTGCATCTCTATTGCAGAATGCAGTCTTGGTGCATTTTTGTTCCACCCAGCTATCCCTGCTGCCTGTCAGCCCTGTGACTGACACCGTATGTAAACTGCACCAGGATAACACACCATTTTTTGTCTGTTTCTGGGTTTTCTCATGCAGTTTTTTCTGAAGGTGAAACTTATTTTACACTGAAGTTTCTTTCTGCTTTTGTCTTTCAAGGTCTTAGTTCAGATTCTGCTGTTTATCCAGGGCTAAACAGAGTTTGGGTGGATATGGAGGGAGAAGAATGTTTGAATTTGGTAAAAATCATCCTGAGCCTAACTGGTTTGCTTTAACTGGGAAAGGCACGATTCTGCTACATTCTTATATCATTTTTTTTCATCAGAGCAACTCCACCAGTCAGTGGAGTTTTGTCTGATTTACATTTGCACATGAGAGGAAAATTAAGCCCCAGAGGAATGAAAGCCAGAGCCTTTAGTCTTGTTGCTTTTTGTTTGATTGGTTGGTTGGTTTTCTCTATCTTTTCTTCAGTCCCAGCTCTGTCTCTGCTTTCTGAAACTGGAAACCATGATTGGAAAAGAATGTTACTGTTTTTCATACCACTTTTTCTACTAGGAAAGAAAAAAAAGCTTGGAGCAGTGAAAGAAAAGAATAATTATCCTTTTTTTTCTGACTGAAAAGGCTTCAAGAAGATGTCTGTTTTGATTGAAAATGCAATTCATACCAAAACAGAGAGATTCAATAGAGAATGAAAAACGGAGATTCAATAGAATGCATTTGCCCCGATCCAGGCTATGAAATGTTGACAGCCTGCATCTACCCTTTGAGTTTTCTATTTGCTACCATGTTCTTCAGCATCTATACCTGCTGTTTCCTACTGGCTACACTTCTCTCAATGCTTAGAAACACCAACAACCAGGAAGCCCAAACCAGGTCTGGACGCTGTGGCTTTCATCTCAGTCTGGTGGTGCCATATGTCACTGAAAATCAATATATGTTTATTCCATTTCTCTGACTTAGTCATCTCAGTGTCTCATTCTCCTTGTTAGGCTTTTCTCCCCTGTGAAAACCACAGTTTTTATGCCGAGTCTGCCTTCCATTTTATTTAGGGTCAGTCTTCTTTTACACTGAGCTAAGAGCGCACATCATCTGCTTTTGCAGCTGTCTATGCTAAGACAACTATGCAGTTGCCCTCCCTTGGGTACTGTGTAACCATAAGGAAATGTCACTTATCTGCACTGCTGATGCCTTCAAGTCCTTTCCATTCCCTTGGGGTACAGTTTCCTAGCCCTGACAATATTTAGTCCATCCAGTGTCACTCAAAGTCCGTATCTGTTACCCAGAGAGTCCGATTTCTGAGACAGAAAAGAATGAATCCAACTGTAGCTGCAGGAGATGCTGTCCCCAGAATTCCAGAGCACTGAGTTCTCCTGCATATGCATACGGAAGCTGAGCGACAAGTTGCCCAAGACAGAGTGGTCTTGGATGATAACATGCTGGGATCAACACCCAGCTACTAAGTTGAGGGGCCGCTCCAAGGCCCAGGAGAAAGGGAGCAGCAACTCCTGTTCTATCTGTTAAATAGGAAGCCAGATCTCTGGAAGAGTACGCCCTCTGCCTGGGTGAACTTAACTCTGGATAGTTTTATGATGAAAAGACATATGGGTTCCATCATGCAGTGTACTCATGGTGTTACCAGGAAGCTGCAGCTCTGGTAAGACTTGCTCAATAAATATACAGTTACAGTACTACAAAGCAGAGACTGATCATGTCTTTCACAACATAGAAAAAGAAGCTTAATTGCAATAAAACAAAGAGGAGATATTATCAAGGAGGCTGGACATGTGGACACTCCATGTTTTCTCTGGGTCTCTATGCTAATGCCACCTGCTGCTACTGGAAACAGGTCAATAGAGTGAAAATTGAGAAATGAGCACACTGAACCCCATGACTTGTCCATTCTGCTGGTCACAGCTTAAATGTGACGTGACTCTAACTCACAGGTGAGCTAGGCTGAGACTATACTCAGACTTGCAGGAGCCTGCCTTAGTAATATCTTGGCATGGACTGCAGAGGTTACAGTGAGACTAACAGTGTTCCAGGGAGCACAGGAATACATACAGCTGTCTGGCAGTGATGGAAAGATCTACTGGTTCTGGCAAATTCTTCTCTGCATCTGGGAAACTGTCCTCATGGACTTTGGTTGGGAGAAAATAAATAGTGGCTATGAGCAAAGCATACAGTGTACATTCAAGATAGCATTTCATTAGCATGATTAGATTTGGTCTGAAATCCTGATGAAAGCAGATCTTGATAATAACTAGAAATGAAATCCCTGAAGCAGGATTGTAATGCAAGTATTTGAGGAGACCAGGTAGCTCCAGGCAGCAGAGGCATGACTATGATGAATTTAATAAGCTGCAGGAACTTTGTTTATATCAGATATAGAAGGAACAGCCCAAAGCGAGTCTGCAGTAGCATAGTGTGGTACTACATATTGTATTTATTATTGAGTGCTATATCAGAAAGAATTTCCTTCAGATTCTTCCTTTGCTCCTCATTTTTAGTTTTTCTCTCTTTTGTTCAACTCTACTTGATGTTTGATGTATTTTTCATTCTGTGTCTTCACTGGACTTTGCCTTTTTCAAAAATTTCCTATGTGGGCATGATCTCAAGAAATTGAGGTTCTCACAGAGTTTTTGATGTAAGGATGTCTTAATTTCTTAGCCTCAATGAAAAGCACACACAGCAAATGTTTGGGTTCCGTGGGACTGTGACAGTGCAACAAATTTCAGTGAGAGACCAAGTCCGTCCTTCCTGAAGCCTCATGGAAGCTTCAGAAACTTGTTGCGCGAGAACAAGATGACAGCAGTAAGGAAGACACACAGTATGGGACTGTTCAGATTGGTTTCACATGAACTCAAGGCATTTCTCAAGACTGTCAGAGAAAAAGATAAAAGATTCTGGCTTTTGCGATTGCTGTCTCATTAGAGTCAACTGTAAGAGTCAGTGAGCTTAGCCTCTATTGGGCTTCTATTAGGAAGCTCATAGAAATTATGACTACTTCTCTTACCTTCAGGCCTTTCTTGTAGGAGGCACAAGCAGTCTGATTAGCACGCACCCCAGATGCAGTGCTTTCAGCCAGTCTACTTTTCTAAGCATGTTCCATCCAGAGACTACAGAAGCCTTTTGAACACTCGATTTGAAAGAGACATCTCAAACTAATGATCAGTCTGGTCAGGATGTGTCAACAATCCATTGATAACTGAACACTCTGGAGACCTTTATTTTCCATCTCCTGTGGCCAAAGGCATTGAACTATTACAAATAGCTCACAACTGAGGATAAAGAAATACTCCTTGAGGCAATCAAAATTATATCCAGAGCACCCAAGAATCTGTGAGAAACACTCTCTGAAGTCTTTGCAAACCAGTAAAATTTTCTCTGAATGGAAACACGCGATAAAGTTTAATTCTAAGACCATTCTCTCTAGCAGTGGACCAGAGAATTGCCCTTCCTAGAAACTACTGTTCATGTCAGGAAATCATCTCTCTAAATTGCAGCTTGAAGTGACATTTGGCCCATTAATACACAGGGAGTTAAAGCTGAGTATGATCATTCTTTTATTACATTCTCTCTCCTCTGATATCTGTAACTATTTTGTTCTGGAGACCAGTAATGTAACCCTGCTATTACATCTTGGCAACAACAAGAAAAGAGAAGACAACAGCTGCATGAAAATGTGCCTTTTCTAGTGCAGAAGGAAAGCTAGCATGACATGAGCCTTCCCTAAGATTAAAAGTGGGCTTGAATCTAGCTCTAATTTTGTCTAACTATGTGAGCATTGTGGTTTCTCTCCCTGTTGGTGGCTGTTGGTATGGCTCTGCCTGTGGACTTCTAACACGAGCAGTAGGTGAGTGAATGGTTTTGCAGGTTGGACTTGCACTAAAATGACACTGTTATAGAGTCTGATCATCTGATGACCTTTACACAGCCCCACTGTCTTCTCTCTGCAGAAAGCCATGTGGCTGCAAGAGCAAGGCACCCTACACAACATGTAATTGGCTTCCATGCACTGGCCCTGCTGAGCCACTGAAGGGCATATGGGGCCTGAATACCTTTCTTACTGCATAGGTGTGATTAGAGTTGCCACTGCAGCTGTGTGGGGAGAAGGAAATAGGTCCAGCATCAGGCTGTGATAACAGAGGTCAGATCGTTGCTGTACGTACATCCTCAGGGATTAATTTAGATGGGCATAACAAGGCCAGCTCCAAAACTTGCAGCACTCAGGACTTATGACCTGGAACTTTCCCCATAGGGCAGGTGCCCCTGCCATTGCCAAAAGAGAAAGAGAAAATCTAAGATTTATTCTTCTTTTGAAAGAGATTATTTCAAATCCACCTCCAACACACAGAGTCTTTTATACTAGAGGCTATAAATAGCAATAATAGCCCAGAGATGTAGGAGACCCATGTTTGATTCTCTCTGCTTTCTGAAAAGATGAAAACTCTCCATCTCTTAAGAAAGCAGCCTGGCTGCCATAGAGATGTGGTGGGTGAGGGGTGTTCTCTCGTTTTGTTTCTGCATTTAAGCATCAAGACATAATCTATATATATCATCCCGTTTTAGTTGCTTAAGCCTTGTTTTGGATGTGGTACTTATTGTGCATCCTTATTGCTTGAAGAGCTACCATGGTCCATTAAAGTGTCCTTCTGCTTTGTGTCTTTTCATCCAAGGCCTTCCTCCACCCCACGTTTATGTCTCATTTCCTGCTTCAACGTGTCAATACAACTGTTAGGAAATGAAGGTCATTTCAATAGCACAGTCTTGTTTGCAGCAGCAATGGGGTGTGATTGCAGAACATCTGGGAGAGTGTGGGAGAAATGAGTCTGGTAGAAAATGTGCTCCAAAAGCTCTGAGCACTTTATGTGAAAAGCCTTGTTTCCATTAGTAAAATATAGATTTGTTGTGACATTGTAAGTCTTAGCTGTGAGATGCACAATATTTCCTTAGAATATCTTGCACTGTTTAATATATCTATTAAATGCTACATCTAGATGTAAAAGCAAACAATAAAACATGTTTATTTACCTTTGAAACATTTGGCAGAGTAAAGCATATCACTACATATAAATATATGTATATAAATATACACGTTTCCCCATTCAAACCTACTAGATTGTTGAAATGGCAGCAATAAAAGAGAGAAACCGTAGATTTTCTTCCCAGGCCCTCATTTACTGTGGACAAAACAAATCTTGCAAAGGTGCATTTATTTATTTACTTATTACTGCTACCTTTCTAATGCACCAAAAGGAAAAACCAAAGCATTGCCCCAGTGTGTTTGTACCATTCCGTAGGATATCCAAGAGCAGCCAATAATCACTGTCTTCACAGAGATCCTCTCTGTAATCAGTCTTCAGCAAAAACTCAGTATTTTGTTTTTATTGGCATTTATGGCCATATTTATCGTCCCTCTGGTGGGGCAACAGAGGGCCTTCTCAGCTGTACGTGCATATATGTGCACTTTCCAGCATCTCTCCTCTATCAATTCACGAAAATTGCTTTCATTTCTGAAACTGGAGCATTTCAAACAAGAGTGGGGAAAATAAAACAGAACATTAAAACAGCCTTGTGGGTTCAGACAAGTGCACAGCAACCGGGAAAGCCAAAAATAAGAATCTTTTTGCTTTCCTGCTTGATGAAGGTTACGTTCTCCTGGTGCCTTGTTTTCTTAAGTTTAATACCTTTTGATATTTCTCCAGCCCTGCTACAGCCAGAGCTTTAGACACATGAAATAGCCTGTGTACCATGAGGAGCAAAGAGCAGCCCGACCTTGTCTCTTGTCACTTTCCTGTTTGCTCAGCAGGAGACAACTGGCTGTGCTAAATCGCTTACGTTTGTAACACGATGGATCGAGGTGGAGGCTGGGAGAAGGTGAGAGATAAAAAGCAAGTATATATTTGTGATTCCACTGAATCTCTTCAAATAACTGAGAAAGCACATGAACAAGGGAATATTTTGTCATTTTTTTTCCACAGCAAACGTAAAAGAGATTGTGATCTTCCCAGGTAATGCTGTTAATACAGTGACTAGATGAAGTGCACTTACTTCAGATCTGAGGAACTGAGGAAGCAGGTTACATTAATACCTGAAATTGTTTCTTATTTATTTTCTCCCTCCTCTTGTTCCTGCCAATTTTACAAGGTGGCTGCTGAAAGAAAGCTGGCAGTGCAGGCTCAATGGAGCAATGGAAAGAGAAGATATTCCACATGCACAGCAGTTGGAAGTAATGCCTTCCCAGTGCGTCTCTCTCTAAGTAATTAGCCAGGTGTTAATGACCACTTCAGGGTTTGTACATGTTCAGCTCTGGGAGTTCTGTGAGCACCAAGTGGGAGTATGTACTGAAGTGAAATTATTGTGTGTATGGTAATTTTATAACAGAGGTAACAGCAGGGCCTTTAGTCACAGTGTGATTTGTGAGAGAGAAAAATACTGCTTTTGTATTTTTTTTCCTGTGATGAGCAGTATAATGGTCACAATATATCTATACAAGCGCATACACCAAATACATCTGTGCAGATGATATCATTGTATAATCAATATCTGGAAACTATTTAACAAAATCTGATAGATTTCAGTTTGGAAGCCAATTTTATAATGAGAATAATGGTGAGGTCGATTTTATAAGACTGAATGGAGACCAAGACAAACATGCTAAATCTATCTTATAAAGACTTCCAGATAATAAATCCAGAACAGCCACAATTACAAGCTAATCCAACCTTCTGGACAGGATAACTAGAGATATTCCCTGAACTAAGTCCTTTTTAAAACGCTGTTCATCTCAAGTTTTTTTCAATGATGAAGAATCTCCCTGTGTGTGTTGGTCCAGTGGTTAATAGGGATTGCTGCTGGATCACTGTGGTTTAAGTGAGGGCTCTTATTACTGAGCATGATGCCATATGGGATGTGTTGTTCTTTGAGCAGTCTGGGTCAGTTGTGCTGTGTCCCCCAGTTCCTGGTGCACCCCCAGCTCTTTGTTTGAAGGACTGAAATGCCCTTGGCTTCATGCAAGCACTGCTCAGCAACAGCTAAAAACATAATAATAATAATAATAACAACAATCCAAAACATGGCATCACAAGTGTCTACAACGAAAATTAACCTTATCCCAACCAACACCATGACAGTGCATTCCCCCTTGTCACAGACACCGCATCGCAGCTTCAGCCTTTCAATCTGATGAAACGGAGGGCAGTGTTGTGGCAGGGCTTGCTCTCAGGAGCGCTGTTAGAGCACGGTCATCAATGCCTGCAAATCACTCCGAGAGGAGCCATTAGAAAACTGTAACATGCTGTTACTAAATAACCACTTACATTTTTAAAAGAGGGAAAGCAGATGGACACGTTTGCAATCTAAATGTGCGTAAATTTCAAACAATAAATAAATTAATAATGAAAGAAAAGTATCCAAGAGAGAGCACCACACTGTCCAGTCTTTTGTAAAAAGTTGCAGAACAGTGGTAATAAGCTGGCTCCTAAGAGTACACAAATGATAAAAAACATCACAGTTTCATGTGCTGCATCCCAAATTATGTGGTGTTTCAAGGCTAGTGAGCACCTTCTCATAAAGAAAGAAGCTATCTTGACAATAATTTGCTTTAGCAGCTTTCCTAGAATGTCATGAATTAGTAGAGCAGAAAGCAAAACAAAAGCTCTAAAATAGGTTTGGGGTTTTTTTTCATTGCAGACAGAAAAAAAATGAGGCTACAAAAGTGTATCTCTCTCTGTTTCTTTCCACATGAGGCCCCTGATTTAATTAGTCAAGTCACCAGAGACTTTGAAAGAAGCTTTCTTCAAAACGCTTTTCCAGACTCTCGGGGATGGAAGTAAAAATAGATTTTAAATTGGTCTTTGGGAACTACTGTTTACTTTAGAGGTAGTAAAAAAAATAAATAAATACATCTACTAATGAACTCTAACGATGGCCTTGTTCCAAGTCGTTGTCAAACTCAACAGTCCCAATTACTCTGCTTTCAGACTGGCAGAACAGGGCAGCACAGTCCAAAGGCTGTTCCACCACCTCTGATGGAAGGAATCCAGATTCATATCATCCCAATTAGCCCCATGTGGCCCACTGCTGGGGTGTAATCAAAAATCTCTTCCTGCTGGCTGCAGCCATACCAAGGATTTCACTGTATGTTTGCTGGTGCCTGCTGCATGGGTTGCAGCCCTGCTGTTTCGGGAGGTAAAGCAGCTTGCTGCATTGCTCTGTCCTCCAGGGGCAGAGGCCTTCTAGATGTGCGTAGGCATGTTGCTTCCTGCTGCCTGTGCTGTGCCACATTGCACTTGCATGTTTTTCAGGTCGACACAGGAGCAGAGATAATTCAGACAAGATGTCTGATATTTTGTCACTCCTTCTCAGTGGCCCAAGCTCCCTGGCTGCAGAGATGGATTTGCTGTAGGGACCAGCTGCTCCTGAGTCAGGTGATGGTTGCGGATGATGACACACAAATAGTTGCTGTGAGCACATTTGATTGTGCCAGTCTGCTGCAACTCAGCCACCGTGAGCAGGCAGCAGTGAGGAGGGAACAAAGGCCAGGCTAACGGCTGCACCCATCCTCCGCAGATCCTCTGAGATTGAGCTTCCAAGGTTGCCACCCTCATTTCTCAGCCCTTCCTGAAAACCAGCTGGGGCTCACCACCACCAGACAGTCACAAATAAGATGACCTCAGTGGTTTTGTAAGAAACATCTTGCTGTTGCTGAAAACCATTAATGAATGAGGCTGGTTCGTTGTGCCACACCTCAAGCTAGCTGGAAGAATCTTTGTGTTTATTCAGAACAAAAAGAAGACAGAATTTAAAATAAAAGAGTGAATCCTGTAAATCTTTAAGTCCCATGGAGAATTTCAATATTATTGATAAAAATATTTATGGATAAGTAGAAAATATGTCAATTATGTCAAAAGAACACTGGTATTTTAGGCATGTGTGCAGGTCCACTCTAGGTCGTATCTTCACACAGTGGTCCTGGCTTAGAATATGCCCATCAGCTCCTCCTGCTGCCTCTCAGCACAGAGACCATTTCTTGCTTTGTTGGACCAAGGTTTTCTGGCATCCAGAAAAGTTCAGGGAGTATGTTTTCCATCCTGTGGTGATAAAATACTTACCCATCGATTGCAAAAAATGTTCCCATAAAGTAGCAGGAACACAGAAAAGTTGTTAATAAAACCATTGGCTGTATGTTATGGACTGCAGTTACTCTTCAGGGGCCAGATACAGATCTCAATTATAAGCTGGAATAATTTTCTGGCACTCAGAGGACTTACACTGGCATACAACTAATACAAGCCAGAACTTCATCATAAAGCATCATGGCCACATTAACTTTCACAATTTACACCAGTCAAGGGGTTGACTCTCAACATTTTAGAGTTTGGCCAGGAGAGAAAGAAATGCAATTGAGTAGGGGCTCTGTTTTCAAAACCAATTTCTAACTAATAAAATTTTTCCCTTCATTTTAAAACACAGCCCTCTCTGGTGCCTCTATCCGATTGAATGAAATATTACCAGGCTGTGTAATATCATTGCCTAGCCCCCTGGGTCATGCAGAATGCATATTGCTGCATTTACCACGATATGGCTACGACTTCTCTGCACAGCCCAGAGTGAATCCCAGAAGATGGGATGGTGCCTGGGAGGGGGCTGCTCTTTAAAGCTCTTTTAATAAGACATGGGAATTTTGAATTCAGCCCCGAGAAAGCAATAAGAGTCGAGTGAGATTCATGGTATTGCAGCTGTTTGGCTGACGAGGAATGTGCCTACACCGATGCTGGAAACAGGAGGTTGCAGTCTACAATCAACCCAATGTGGTCAATGGTGGTTTCTTTGGAAGTGCAGTGGCAGCAGGTTCTGGGAGATCAAGCACCAGTGATTTCTAATCCACACAAGGGGCAAAGTGGGGTGCTCTGGGACATCCCATCATTAGGGGCGGCTGAAGGAAAAGCACCGTGCTGCTGGAATTAGTTCGCAATTGGGAATGAGCTGAGGACTGCAAAGAGCTGCAGCTGTGCAGGGAAGGTGGGAGCAACAGGGCAATATTCTCTGGGAAGTCAAACAATGGAAAAGCTGAAAGTTGTGCTCTAGAAAAGGTTTGAAGGTTGCTCTGCAATCCATAAAATCCTCTTAATCATGGAGGCTACAAACAATTTGCTTTTCCTCTAAGGAAAGAGAGGTATGGGGCTGAAACTGTGATCCTAAGGGATCGTTTCCTGCAAAGACTGATTCTCTACTTGTTACGCCTAATCTAAGTTAAATCTTCAGCCCAGCCTGAATGAAAAAACTTGTTTTCTGGTGAAGCTTGGGCTGAGAAGGGATTTTTGATCCTGAAAACAAAGACCTGTGAGCAAATACATGTCAATCTGGAGATTAAAAATAAAGCTACAAAATGAAAACTCATTTCAAACTGCGGCACCAAAATATTATATTAATATAAAGGAAGCCTTCAAAAGGAATACGTCAATATTTTCAGAACTTTCTGCTAAGATAACATAGTGGTGGTATCAACACAATTCTGAATAACCTTCCATCCTGATGGTACTGCCTATCTGAACCGAATTTGGTCGCATTAAGTTTTGCTAGCTGTCTCTGCTGAGCAGCCATCATATCTTCATCGAGCCCTTTGAAAAATCCAGTCATTCATTCTTGATGCAAAAATGACAACTGTGTTGCTCTGAAATGCTGATGCCTGGCGAAGAAGGATGTCCCTGGTGCCTGGGCCTGACAGGTGGATTTATCATTCCTTCATGGGCTCCTGCAGGTTTGTCTGGGGGCCACACTGACAATAAATTTGACACGGGAAAAACTTTGTACACAGATGCCCCACTGTGCTCTCTCCTATCTTGTTTACAGTGCACCTGTTTTTTGTGGTTCTTTTTAATGCGAACTGCCTTTAATGAATTGAACAGTGTTGACATGTGAGTCTTTTCATTTTATGAGGTGGAAAACAGTCACTGTCACCAGCAAGTGAATAATAATAGAGATGAAAAATTAGTCAAGAGGAGCAGGGCCTACACATTACTGTGCTAATTATAAACATTGGCACATTCATACATCAGAATTAATTTCTAATAGAAAGTAGGCAATGTTCTGTTTCATTTATCACTGTGGTGAGGGATGTGGGAGGGGGGGAAGTCATTGCCCACTGCTTTTTTAAAATAGGATAAGCAGATAAGTAGGAGTCTTCTGCTGTGATCTGATCATCACCTTTCACTGAGAATCACGGAATGAATCATAGAAGGGCTTGTGTTGGAAGGGACTTTCATCATATATCATCAGAGAATGGCTTGGTGTGGAAAGGACCTCAAGGACCATCTAGCTCCAACCAGCCTGCCATGGGCAGGGTTGTCACCCACTGGATCTCTTAGGAGTGTGCCCGGGCCTATAACCCCTGCAGTAGGGAAAACTGGGAAAAATATTATCAATCATCCTTTATCTGTACTACTTTTGTTTCAAAGCACAGACATCTGTGCCTCTGAAATTCCTTGCTGTAAGCAGGTTGGAAGGCTCTTTCCATTTTCTGGCCAGGTTAAAATTATTATTTATGAATCAGAACAAATTTTGACAAATGCTTTCAAGCATGAGGGAGAGAGAGAGGTAAAAAAGAGAAAATAATACATAAAAATTTTAAGACCGTTTCTACACTGGCAAAATGAATACTTTGCCTTGGCATGCTGAAATGATGTTTTACTTTGATATTGACTTAAATTTAACTTTTCAAAAGGTTTAAAGGGAGGCAGAATCCTCCAACCTGAACTGCTGCCTTTCAGATTAAACCCAGCAAATCCTCTGATCTGTCAGATTGCTCTTGTTGCCTATCTCATTCCATGGGGAAAGTAAGCAGTAAAACTGAAATTCTGGATGTGCTGAAGATGACAACAGTGAGAGGTTGCTTTGGGCTGAGCAAAGAACCACAAATTTGTACCTAATATCGGCCTTTAAGAGTCAGGCAGCTAGTTGAGGTATATCAGTGGTGGTTTCTAGAGGGTGACTGATCACACCTGGCACCTTAGGTTGTGATTTAATCATTAATTTCTTTCACAAGTTTTTCCTTAGGACAGGAACAGGAGATGGCTAAAGGCTTGGATTAGCCTTCCACAGCAATATTTGGTCAGAGTGGAATTTTCCAGATTTATGTGTGCTAAGGGGGGAAGGGCTGAGTGTAGCTCTCAGTTATCTCAATCGCTTGGATCAGAAGAATGTTACAATGATAAAAATCACAGAAGTCTTCTTAGCTCTGAATTTGACATTATTAGTGACTTTCTATTGAGTGATAAAAGTGAAACAAGAATAGAGAAAAGGCATTAATGTGATCTGGTGTAGGTTTCTCTTTAGCTACAGGTAATCAAACTGACAAATCCCTTAAGGGTAATTACTAGAGCCTGCTGTATGTTTAGTTGGAAATGTGTTCTGACTAAAACTTACGGTTCTTTGGAAAAATAAAATCAAATTTTAGTTCCAAATAGTACTTGCCAGCATCTCTGTAGATCTCTAGAGAAAACCAAAAGTCCAGAGAGGCTTATTTGGAGCAACAGTGTTTTCTGACTAACAGGTTTGGAAATCCTGCCTGATCCCTGGCACAGACAAAGCCAAAGTGCTGAAGATACGCTCAGAGGGCAGAGAACTGGCTGCAGTGGTGGCCCTGAGAAGCCCCATATGAGAGCATTTCCTTGGATGTGTGGCCACGATTCGTGCCTCAGCCCCAAAAGGGCACCTTGCCACAGGAAGAATATACATTTCCTATGTATATAAAAAAAAACAATTGTATGAAGATGAAAAAATGGGGGTTTAATGTTACTCCTATAAGGAAAAGCAGCCCTGAATCTAGACTAGATACAAAACCTCAGCCAAAAGACCTTGGCATTGCAGAATCCACAGATGGATGAGCACGCAGAAGACCCATGCAGTCCTCCATGGGAGCTGGGAGCTGGTCAGAGAGGGCCCTGGGCCAGCAGAGCAACGCTTTCCTATCGTAGCCAATTAGCAGGCCCTTGGACATTTACTAAGGTGGTATTTTGAACTAGCTCCAGCTTTAATCGTGCAGCATCAGTCAGAATGCCATTATTCAGCAGTCTTTCCAAATCTCTCTCTAGTCAGATTCTGTGGTGAAAGAAAGGGGTTTGGTCCTCTACCCATGTTAGTAATTGTGGTGTATTGACACGGTTGACCACACTGCAAGTGCATTTGGAAAGATCTTTCTTTGTAGTGCTCTTTCAGCAAGGCCCTTGATACTGCTAAATACCTTGATAAGGGCTATCTCATCAGTTGGACACACTGCACGTTTGATCCATCTGCCCTATACAAAATCTCTGATCCTTGACCCCGATTTCCTTTCATCACTGCCTGTGCTTATAGCAGCTGTAAGATAGCAGCTACCTTTTCAACATCAGTCTCTTGCACTCCCCATAAAAGCTCTGCCTGCTAACATCCTCAAGTGCTGAAAGGAGGCTGGGAGAAACACTGACAACTTGCAAATGTTGGCAGTTCTGGAAGCATCACATCAGAGCAGGAGGCTCTCATGGTGTGAGAAGTCTGAACTTCCACAAAAAAGCTCATCATTACATGCTTGAACAGCTTCAAGAACAAGAAAAAAATCTTCATGAATATTCTGGCAAGTATCAGAAGGGCAAAACTGACGCTGCCTTCACCCTCTCTGGCTTCTCATCACCCACGTAATTAACACTCACCACCCCATGATAGATGGGAAATTCAGTGCAAATTTTGAATACTAAGCAGGGAGAGTGGGTTGGTGCCCCCTCCTATCCCCGGACTGACGTACTTACAGGTATTCTCTGATGACCTGGGTAAATAGGAGCTTCTTGACTCAGAGACAGGATAATGAGGTGTGTATCAACAAGCTTTATCGATCTGTACTGCCTGGGTAACCACAAAGCCCTGGTAAAAGCTTCAAATCCACACTCCCAGCATGCAGTGGAATCAAGATAAAACTCAAAAGGGATTGTCTGCAGACAGTACCTTCTTTATTTAAAGCCTTGATCAGGAATCTGCAAGAGTATTTCAAATGAAAGGAAACAGAGATGTTCAAACCCTCCCATGAGCTGTGCATTAAGAATGGAGTAAGAGGTGTAGGACAGGCAGTCAGCCTTTGTGCAAAGTCCTTGTCTTCAGTGCAGGGCTGGAAACTGCAGTGGAACAGGTTCAGCAGATGCACAGCAGCCTGGACGGTGGCACAAAGCTGCTGTGCAGGTTTTGTGTCCAAGCCATAGAAAAGAGGGCTTCAGTACAGAAACACTAGCAGAAAACTTTGTCCAGCTTTCTTTTTTTTTTTTTTTCCTGCAAACATTTCAAACCAGTGCTGAGATCTAAACAGATTTTGAAGAGCAAAAATCCAGAGGTGATCTGAGGTCATGAGGTCTTTAAAAAGTGGTCTGTAGGAAAGAACAATAGAAAACAGAATTTGGAAACTATAACAGTAGAGGTGGGAAAGAGTCCATAGCACATCAGCAGAGTGAAGGATCAGCCACTAAGGCAAATAGTGAAAGATTCTCTTATTTCAAATTAAAATGAAGCAATCATCAATATGACGCTGCTCCAGCATCTGTCAAATGTCTATTCTCTGGCCCAAAATAGAGCTACACAAGGGATCTGACCAGTATCAGATATTATCATCACTACTTGACTTAAATCTGTCTGGGAACTTACAAGAATCATCAGTAAGAATTTCTGAGCAGTTTTAAAGACACAAGAACATATGAATCAACTCACGGTTCTCCAGGTTCAGTTCCTCCATGTGGGTTGTTTACATGAGGCTCAGACCACTACAGGCTGTGTCCCAGTGCCTTCATGACTGAAAACAACAAAGCACCAAGACTAAATCCAGCTGCTATTGCTTCTTGAAGACATATTCTTACCTGCACAAATTACGAAGCACTCCATCTGTGCTAAGAGGATTGAAACATCAGACCCACAGTAGAGGTAAGAATTTGTGTTTAACAACTTTGCAAGTACATTAGATTAGCAATTATCCTGTTCTGGTTTTAAATTCCATTTTCACCTTCTTTCTTACTGCTGCAGGATGCAATGTTCGTGTACTGTTCAATCAAATACTCCATTAACAGCACCAGAGATAAATATTGAATTAATGGAATAATGCAGGTTAATAGAAGATTTATAGGATAATGCTGGAGGATACTGTGCATGAATTATGCCAGCAGCTGAACCACTGACCCTCCCCGTGCTCTGACTGCAGGCACAATAAGAATAGGAGGAATAAAAAAAGAAGCTATCTAAGATTTAAATATTTATTGGGAGTATCAAATAGGTCACGGATGTGGATAGATGCTCAGATGAAGCACAGCCAAGCCATAAGCACTGACTTTTTCAGGATCTACTTTCCTGTTGAGATGTAACAGAATTTTCTGAACAAATGCTCATTTTCCTTCACAAAATTCTGTCTCCTTCAGCCCCATCCAGAGCAGAGGACCTTGGTTTGTAGTTCCTCACAAAGGCATCTCGTTAAGGCTGCATGAGCCTCTGCAGAGCAGCAGCCAAATGAAAATGCAATATTTTTAGTAAAAAATGAACAACCCACAAACCCCTCCAGAAGTGGCCTGAAGCAATTACCTGCTAAAGCCCAGCACAGCCCTGGAATGCCAGCTAGAGCACAGCTCTCATTGACTCAGCATGCTCGGCCCCAGCCGCACTAATGAAGGTCTGCAGGCCCTGTGCATGACTGACATGCTAGGCTGATTTAATTTCTGCTCAGACCAGCCATGCCTCTCCCTTCCATCCATTTTCTGAGGCTGAGCATCTGGAAAGACGTAGCCCAACTCCAAGGTGCTGCTTACCAACTCAGTGGCATTGGGAACAGTACAAGGGAACTGCGACAAATTCACAGTCCATGACCAAGGAAGTGAGGAGCCCAAGAAGCCAACCAGGATGGGCTTTCATACTGTTCCTGCAGCTCTATTCAGCACATCGTTTTTTTTAAAGTTTGCCTAGTCACTGTTTTTTTATGCTTGACTTGATGAAAAAAGCAGGAAACTCATCTTGCATTTGTTTTGTTTTTGTCTTTTCTTCCAGGAAATGTATGTGTACAAACTCTCCCTAATTTATGTAAATACGGAGGCAGAAGAGTTTCACTTCACTGTTACAAATTAAAAGTTCCATGACATTTCCAATTAGCTGGAGAGAAAAGCAAGGCAACCATAAATACATCACAAAGGCAGAGCACAGGCAGCACGCTCCCACCCCAACACTGCCTGGCCAGGCTCTGGGCTCTGCTCCTTACAGCTGAGATTAACGGCCTGGTGGCAAGGTGGTCTATTGCTCTGGGAAGCAAAGGCAGAATTTGTGGCTGAAAATTTGGGCACAAGAGGAAGAGAAACCACTGAGAGCGCTAAACCTGGCTCATCATGGCACCTTTTGGCTGATCTGAGGCTTAAGCTGGGGAGAGGAGTTTGTTTAATTCATCTGCCTGCTGGTGCTTGACAGGGTCTTGGCTTCTGCGAGACAAAGTCAGTGAAGTGCCCATTCCTGTGACCTGCAAAGCTGCTACTGTCAGGGTCAGGCTCACTGTAAGCATCTCTGCCCAAAGTGGCTGAGACAGGTAACAGCGTTGTAGTGAAAAAATGAAGGCAGGTGGGTAGCATCCCCCAGTGAGGGCAGGACACGGGCTTCCCACAGGAGACCAGCAGCCCTGATTTGTCCCTTCCTTGAAATTCCACATCTTGGACTCGAGGGACCTTGTGGGGCACCAGAAAAAGGTAGAAAG
This sequence comes from Tragopan temminckii, assembly GCA_028571105.1. Taxonomy (NCBI): domain Eukaryota; kingdom Metazoa; phylum Chordata; class Aves; order Galliformes; family Phasianidae; genus Tragopan; species Tragopan temminckii. Next base: position 2,869,888 of record JAOWBP010004597.1, read on the forward strand.
AACAGGATCCTTTTCTATATGGAAAATACTCCTTTGCTGTGTGATCTGTCTGCTTTACAGGAGCGTGTCCTTGGCATGAAGGGAAAGCACTGTGCAGAGGGCTGAGTCCAAAGGGCAGCATAGGCTGTGCCAACCAAACTGTGGATACACTGCAGTTCTCCCTCTGCCTTTTGGCCTGAATGTCTTCATGTTTTCTGCACCGGATCTACACATCATCTCACCCTGAGAGGCACAGCTTTAGCTGAGGGAATGAGTACGTATGGCTCCAGTTGTAAATCATTCTGCAATGATGATTTTGACAGCCCTCAGACTTTTTAAGGTGGTCATGTGAAACATCTCATGTCTGGTTGCCAAGCTTAGGGGTCTCTCAGGCTTCCCCTGGGCATTAGGATACCTAGGTGTGGGCATTGCAGTGCTTGGCATCCCCCTCTAATGCTCCTGCAAATGTTAATGTCCGTGGTAATGTTTTCACTGCCTCCCAGGTCGCTCCCTAGCACAGGGCACCCTGGCTTTTGGTGGTGCATGTCTGGAATTCCAGCGACATCATCTCCCATTTTACAAATCCATCATGCTGCAGACACAGTCAGGTACAATGTGTTCAGACATCCAGTGCAAGAAAAACTAATAATAATACTGATGCTTTTTATTGGCTTCACACACCATAGCTTGTACATCTCCTCCCTAGGGCCAGATGAAAGTTTTGTGTTGGTGTTTAAGAAAAAGCCCATTTTGGCACTACAGCTGACAGAAAAATTGAGAGCTTCATTTCTTCCCCTTCCCCCTCTCTTCCTTCTCTTGTAATCTTTGATAAAGAAAAAAGTGTACTCCGAGAAAGGTATGCTAATTAACAATTAATTCTTTTATCTTATAGTGCCAAGACTGTAAGACCTGAAAAAGATGTAGAATAAAATTAGCGGTAATTAGCTTTTTAGAGCATTAAATAAACAGTGACATGAACGATGGAGAATTAATGTTATGCATTTATTTTTAACAATATTTATACAGGCAGTTTTTGAACAAGGCCCTGTGGCATTAGCTTTTACTAATACAGGCAAAACAGCAATGAGAAATAATTACATTTAGTCTGCATTAAGACAGCACTATGCAAATCAAAGGAATAATGAAGAGAAGCCTGTTAATAAGGTTTTTGGAGACTCTACACTTGAATGTAATATTTGGGCTTTGTTTCCTCTGTGGAATTCAGGAATGATTACCCTTCACCATTTCAGACCCAGTCATGAGGCTCTCAACAGCACTGGGACGAATTGAGGCTGCCCAGCAGTTGGGGCTGCGCTTCTGCTTCTGGGTCACTTCTTTTGGAAGCAGTGAGCAGGAAATAGAGCTCAACCACGAGCAGGAAAGGGGGCTCAGCCGTGTCCGTGCCACGCTGCACCCCAACCACAGCCTGGCCAAGCTGGACATTTTTCAAGGGCTGTGCCAATGCACTGGGATAGGTGATGTCCAGAAAGGTGAATGCTGTGTCCCACAGGTGAAACATTTGCTGTTGACAGAACTATTTTTCTGTTCACACTTTGCTGTTGCTGTTTTGGTCTTTTGGGGCACCCCTGGGAGCCTGACCCCACCATGCTGACACACTTGGGATGTGCATCCATCGGGCAGTCCTCCAAGCGCTCACCTCACCTCGCCTTCTGGAATTGTTCACACAGAACATTCCTAGTGATAAATTAGAAAGAGAAGGATAAAATGAACCTTTGGCTCCTAATCAGCTGAACGACCCCTGCATCATCCATCTTCCATTATCTCCGGAACAAACACAAGAGAAGAAAATGGGAAGATATGTTAAACCTTGCTTGTGTTACAGAGCTTTACTGCTAACAGGGTGTGCTAATTAAGAAAGAAGCCTTAGCAGATGAATCTTTGAAATGCCGTTTAATTAACACACTCTCCAAAGCCAGGCAGAGGGAAGCATAGAAGGGGGAAGAGCCCCCCAAGCTTTCCCAAGAACACCAGGACACAATGCTGGTATGGACACCCCAGAGGGACTGAGGCCCACAATGGCACAGGAACACCTGCAAGGGACTGCAGCCTGCAGGTGGTCCACACCAACCCAGGAACACCCATGAAGGAACTGTGGGTGGGGAAAAAAAAAACACTACAAAGCACGGAACAGCAGAATTCCTTCCAGCACACACTCTGTAACCCCACCAAAGGGTCTGGAGGAGCACGTGGTGAAAACGTGGAGCTGAGACATGGTATGTGTGGGGAGAGGTGTTCAGCTGTAACTGCGCCCCAGGGAGTGGGAGGTAATGTATTTCCTTAAGTGTTTTTTGATTGTATTCTTATTCTTATTCTATTTTTTTTTTTTTTTTTTTTTTTTACTTAATACTCAAACCAGGCATCAGAACTTGCTGTTAATTGGCAAGAAATTAAAAAGTGAAAATTCCCCACTCTGAGACTGCTTTGCCCACGAGATGCTGCCAGAAAGCTCATGCTGGGCTTCGCTGCTATCAGTGCATGCAGGGCAGGGAGGAGCTGGCTGCTACCACTCCATTAACCTCTTTGTTCCTCCTGTTCACACACTGAGAACATTTCTTGGGCTGCTCGTTTTGCCCATATAGATTGTGCTATAAGGTAATGATCAAGGTTGCAGTGCCTGGCAGTACTTTTTATAGGTATTTGTATCTTCTAAAGCTGATCACTTCTCTTTGCATTTGACTCTTTGATGCATCCACTGGACTATGTGCTGTTGGTAATGAAAAGCACTGGGTCCAGTTACCAACACGCTACTCTGCCTCTTCCAGTAATGCATCTATAGCAGGAACCAGAAGTCCTCATTCTCTCAATTCTTGCAGACAGTGAAATCAAGAGTTTAAAATAAAGATAAGTTTCTTGGGATTGGAAAATGGTTAAACAAGTCAGAGTGACTGCATGTATATGTTGACAGTTCTCATCAAGTCACGCCTCCACTCTTCTTGGAAGTGGAGTATTATTCCCCAGTGGGCAGCCTGGAAGATGATGATATTCCCTTCGCAGAATGATTGCAAGGTAAACAATGACTTTTCAAACCCTTGCATTGCTCTGCCAGTCTCCTGACAACATTAATGGGACTATCAGGAGGCCATGAGAGTGTCAGTGTCTCTCCATGGTCCATTTAGAGCCATCCTTCCTGTGGGAACAGCCCCAAAGTTCTCATTAGGCTCAGTGGTTGTGATGATTATAGGGTAGCTGCTTGTTCTTTATCTTCAGACCCACCTGTCTCATTCCCATCTGGATCATACAATGATATCTACCATACTGGGACTCTTGGGGGAGGGATAAGAAAAGGATCCATTCCTTCCAACAAGTGAGATGACCCAAAACACACAAATCATGTGCATTTATGGGAGCTGCAAGTGTGGCTCAGAGGTATTACAAATAGAAATCAAATGGCAAAACCAGGCAGAAGGAGAATCATTTGCAAAACACTCTTCTTGGATGAAATAATAATTGGAGGCTCCCAATTACATTGTTGAATTGAAGAAACTCTGCATTTCTCTAACAGGCAGAACCTGAAGAGCAATGAGAACAGCGTGTCCTGTCCTGATCTTGAACAGCTGTATTCAGCAATATCAGATACAGTCACAGAGTGGAGACTGAAAACCTCAGTGCTGCTTCCTGCAAGTGAGTGTGACCGAAATGCTGGTCCAGAGAGAAAAATGTTTCCTGAACCCGCCAGCCCTGACCCGTTTCTGCAAAGTGTTTTAATGTCTCTTACTACATTTTTCTAGTGCACTCTTTCTGTCTTCCTGCATATTGAAGTTTACTTCCTACCTCCCACCTGCAGCTGAACGCCTGCATTTCTGTGAAGATGGCATATAAAACAAAATTAGGAAAGGAGCGATCAGCTAATAAGCAGTTGCTATTCATTATGGGAAATTACAGCTTTCATGTCTTCATAAAGTAAACGCCTGTCAGCTCCAAACCAGCAGACCTGTTGCATCTACTTTGCTTAAGTGGGTGGATCATTCCGCTGTTAGCAGAAATTGCTGCTCCTTGGTGCCTGGGGACAGATGCCAGAGGCATGGGGAAGGCAGACATTCTCTCCTCCACTCTCTGCTGCCCCTGAGAACAGTGGAGAAAGGGAAAAATGGGAGACAAACCTAGCCCCGGAGTTCCACTGTGTTCAGTTACTAAAATGGCTTTTCCATCCCTGCTTCTTTCATTTGTTACCATCGTATTGAGCTCCTGCAAGACATTGCTGTGTCAGAAGAATTACCCATCTAAAGACATTAACCTCTCCTGGGGCCTTCCAGGCCCACTCTCCAAGAGTCTGTGAAGGTTACACTCTGTCGGGCCAAGGTGGTGCCTTCCATGAATGCTGATATGGGTACATGACTCATGAAGTGTTATTTAGGATACATGTCTTTTAGGGTGACATCCAATTGACTGGCTTGGAAATTGATCTACCCTTCACTGTGGTTTACAAATTGCTGCTTTGCAAGAGAAGGATGAAAACTGTCACCTTGTAGGCAGGTTTTTTGCCCTCTTGTAATGAAAATTTGAGCATTTGCAAAAGAAAAGTTCATGCAGAGAGAGGCCTTAATGAGAAACCCACCCGAGAGCTTTTGGATGTTTCCTGTAAGAATTTCACAAGCAGAGTAATGTGGCTGGCCCGTTTTACAAAGAGGAAGTCACTTACAAAGTGATGGAGATAATCACTGTTTGCAGTATTTGGATGTCAAAAACCTCACCGCTTTTCCATCGCTGCCCGGGGATTTTTGCCAAGCTGTGTTTTTGGACTTCTCAGAGAGCCTGTTTTATGCAGGGGATGAGAGCAGACCTGCTGGGAAGGAGCAGGCATCAGAGCTGTAGATGCTCACCAGGGAACAACAGGACACAGTATGCACACTGGATAACTCCTAGATTGATAAAATCAATACCAGCAATGGAACTCAAATCTGGGGAGGGCTAAATGCTAAGGCTGTCATTCCTCCCCCTGTAGAGCACATCAGTCCTGTGCAGAGCTGGCTGTGGGACGCAGGTCCCAGCACGGCGTGCAGTAACTCAGCCAGCAAGGCTTTGTGGCGTGGGCAGGCGCACAGCACTCCTGGCATGCCACGTAAAGCAAGGATGTGGGAGCACAGCTTTGGGCCCGAGGAGCAGAAATAAACAGAACATTGTCAGAAACAGAGCCCCAAGTGATGCTGGGAAACATCAATCGTCTCTTCCATAATGTAAACCAGCTTGGCATCTCCAGGTTGCTTGCTTGTATGCTTTGGAGCTTGTCCAGTGTTTGTGAGAGCAGGCAGCCTTCTAGGAGGTATAACTGTTGCCATGGCTCCCTAATTACCTTCTGCGAGGTTACCATAGAGAAAAGCCCAGAGCTGACTTTAGAAACAATAGCACTTCTACTTTGTTTACACGGACATTTCAGTTTTTAAATAAAACTTTACATGAGCCAGAAATTGAGCCCTCAGTCCACTGCAGAGCAGGGAGGGTTTTATCACTGCAAAAACTAAACAAATGTTTAAACAGTTGTTGCTGTTTACATTGCACTGAAACCCTGAAAGCAAGACTGGGCAGGGGGGCTTGCTCTGCTGGCTTGCTGGTGAGTTGTTTGTTCTATGGAAACAGTGTGGCCTCTGACCATAGGGCGAACAAGTCCTAGTAAAACCGATGAGGTATTGTGGATCTAGGAGATTTTTGCTTGCAGAAGAGTTGTATTCCCTCAAAAAGCTCAGATGAGGACAAACCCAAGTTTCCAAACAAGAACCTGCTTGACAGATCCAGGGTTGTGTCTGACACTGTCCCCTGCTTTGGAGCTTCCTAAGAGGGATGTATGGATCTGAGGCAGTGCTGAAAACACCATCACAACACTGCAGAGTGGCTATTTTGGTGGAAATAACCTACATTTATTGCACTGAAATCCCTTTGTCTTACACAAAGGACATGAACAATGAGCAATTAAAAGAGAGGCAGCTCCCATCAGCTGTCCCTTGGAAGGGTAGGTTCATTGTACAGGTCCCTACCAGGAGATGGGAAGAGAAGGGAAGGTGCTGCAGGGGACCAGCTGTGGTACTTCACAGAAGGCATTTTGGGATCACCAAGCACCTCACTGCCACAGCCAAGCACTGCCTCTCCACGCTGACTCTTCCACGCACACACTTCCATGACACACCTGGGCCTGAGACCCAGATGAGACCTCCACCCCACCTCAAGGGAAGGTGCATGGGTGACCTTCCAAAGGATTTGGGCCGGGCTGCACAACAAGGGGGCTTTCTGCAATTTTGGGTAGATCAGGGTTGCCAGATCAGGGTGACCACAGTTAGTGATGGGCTAACAGTTAAGATGTAATTCCCACAGTGTCACCTCCCTCAGTTTGGTACAAAAAGGAATTCAGAAAACTCTCTTTGCTGTTGCAGTCATATACATAACTTCTCACAACATTGTCAGAAAGACAGAGAATGCCATACCTCCTTTGTGGCATCAATAATATAATAGTTTATTAATTCTGCAGCAGAAGAAGTTAATTGGCTGGGGATAAATTATGAATGTAGCAGGGAGACAAGGGAGGTCTGCATTCCTCTCACCACAATAAATGAAACAGAGTATTATTAATCCATAGCAAGATTAAAGCAATTTTCATGGCTCTTGCTTTCTCTAAAGACAAGTGAGTGTGAATTATCTCTGCTTTCAAGTCTCAAGAGTTCTGTAGGATTTGCACTCGTGTTCTGTCCTAATGAAGAGAGGACAAATACTACCTCCATCACTGGTCAGGAAAGGAAGAAGTCCACTCATCCTTTGTGGGATTGCTCTTCTGAAAAGATACAATAGCATTTTGTCTTAGTTGATCCACTTATCAACAAACAATAAATAATCATAAAATCATTTGTGTTGGAAAAGATGCATAAGGTCATCAAGTCCAACCATGGCGAGTCCACCATCAAACCATGTCCGTGAGCACCATATGTAGACATCTCTTCAGTACCTCCAGAGATGAGGACTCCACCACCTCCCTGAGCAGCCTGTTCCAACCCCTGACCCCACATCCCAAGAAGAAATTCTTCCTGATACCTTATTTAAACCTCCCCTGAAGCAACTTGAGGCCATTTCTTCATCTCTAATAAATTAAAACTTCTGTGTGTGTGTTGACTCTTCAGATATGATAGATAGATAGATAGATAGATAGATAGATAGATAGATAGAGTGGGGGGAAATATCACCAAAACAAATCAAGCTGGCATAACTCCTGGTAGTGGAAAACAAAAGAGTACTGGTGCAGTTCTACACCGTGTGCTGGCATTGAAATGCTAAATAACCTGCAAACAAGCAGCACTTCCAAGATGGGCTTCAAAGAAAGGTCACTACCCCTTTTAAGAAATAAAAGGAGCAATTCAGTCTGTAAGCAAGCTAGAAAAGAGGGAAAGCAAAAACCAAGGAGATCAGCAGGGAAGCTCACCAACAGTGGCTGTGTCCCTTCTGCTGGAAGGATCGTGGAGAAGGACTGCGAATTAAAGCTTCCTTTAGTTGAGTCCCTGGAGAATAACGGGGCAAAGATGACAGCAGAAGAGAAAAGTTGCTTTTTCAACACTGTAAAACAGACAGGATCTTCAGACATCCCGGAGGAATCTGTGACTTCCAGAGCAGTGGAGGAAGCGTGGGACCACTGTGTTATCTTGCTGCACAGCTTGGCAGGAAGCAGATGTGTGGGTATCAGGGACTGCTGGAGGCTCAACTGGGTCAGTGATCTCCTTTCACCTCAGCTTGATATGAATGCATTCATTTTGCTCATTATTTGAGAAGTACACTGTGGCCACATTGCTATGAATTCTGTGGCTTTGGCTTAGAGAGAGTGTGACCACGTCTCCCCCTAGTAGCTGCCTCTAGCAATGAAAGTTGCCTCCACCTTCCTGCCTTAGTGAATTTTTTCATCTCACTGTAAATAGAGAGCTGTGGCTTTCACCCCCAGGATGTGTGGTTTGATTCATGCTGTCTCTCCTTCTCTGTACGTCCCACTGAACTGATGTATATCTGCAGTGCATAGTGGTCCTGGCCACTGGAAAAAAAGAGTGTGTTGTGGGAATAACAAGGATACATCTCCTCCTGTCCTGGACTTTCTCTTATCTTTTACATAAACAAACTTGAGAACAAGGGAAATGTGAACATCCCACTCTGATTCAGAAGCATTTTGCACCCTGCTTCCATGAATGTAACAGCTCTGAAGGAGCATCAAACCAAGCATCTAGCATTTGCCCTCTAGCTATAGGAATGGGTGTCAGGTCCTCTCCCCATGTTCTTTTTGAAATACTTCACCCCAATTTCCTTTTTGTGGCTCTGCAATGGCTGGCTGCTCAAAAGCCAGTCATTTTTCCCTTCAATGACACCAATTGTTCTAATAGAAGCTATTACCTCTCCCTGCAAACCTTGTCTCCGTGGGATCATTTGACCATCATGGTCAAAGCACAGCTACCATTTTCCATCTTGCACATCCATCTCATTACCACTTCCATCATTCTGGTGCCTTACCACACTGTCCTCCAGACTTTCAGCAGCCCTTACCACAGACCCATCTGCCCTCACTTTCTGCTGGCTCATAATCCAGATCTTTCTCTGTCACATTTCTCTCTTCAATAGCCCACATCAATACTTAGGTGTATGACCCTTTTGTAATTCTGCACCTCAAGTCTCTGACTTCCCTTCTGCAGCCCCACTGGCTCCCCCTGCTCTCCCAGTCCCCCTGGTCTCCTGCCCAGCAGTGAGCAAGCAGGCTGCTCTCCAAACTAGGGAGCCCCAGGTGTGGCTGCATTCCTTTGGTTTTGTAATGTTCTTTAATCTCATATCAAAAAAGAACGTGCTTTTAGGTGCAAGATCCAAGGAGCAGCTACTGACACAAGCAGGGAACTTGCTACAGTCTAATTCAAAGCCGTCTCCCCATGCTCACCACGTGAGGTTGTTTTATTTTCTTTTAAAACCAGGAATCAGAATGCTCTTATGTTTCTCCGCAGAACCGTAAATTGAAACTAAAGGGTAGATTGAAAAGCAGCAGCTTGTACCACATAACCAGTGACCTTCCTGAAGAACTTTAATGCCTGAAACAGCCAAAAATTTGTTTTGAATCAATTCAATATCACCTCTGCACTCAGCAATCTCTACCTCTGAAAAAGGCTACAAGGAGCAACATGGTTGTCTAAACCAGGCTGGCAGCCTACACAGCTTACAGCAGTGTAGATGGCACTTCTCCTTAATGGGATTGAATAAAAGCTTCCAATGTATTATCCTTTCTGTGGGGTCATTTTATTTAGAGGTATGCAATTTTTTTTTTTCCTCATAGGTGCAAGTTCATCACATCTGCTGATGCTAATGGATGTCACATGTTCCTGCTGGCAATAGGGCCACAGAGTTACACAAACCCCCTTACCCTCAAGCCAAGCTGGAAGTGGCTCCATTTAGAAAAATGGATGATGTGGATCAGAAAGAGCTCCAGTCAGTGGAGGGTCTTGCAGTAAGTAGGAGAGAATGCTGTGCTGACAAAGCCTGTTGTGATTTTGGGTAAAGCTCTTAACACTAGTATTGCTTTTTTTTTTTACCTGTAGAAGAGGGACAAAACTTGTTCTCCTGACCCTATTTTCCTCATAGCCACTTGTATTCACTTGCACAAGAGTCATCTTCATTTGTGCAAGAGTCACCTCTTGCAAGTGATTTGAATCACACCTAATGCAGACCTGGATTTTCCCATAATCTCCACCTCCTATAAACAAGCACAACCTGCATTCTTTAGGGTTTTACAACACAGAATAGTGCTCTGATCCCACATCTCAGGCCTGACACCACTGCTGCACTGTGCTCCGAATGGAAACTTTGCAGTTACACCTACACCAACTTTACAACAGACACAGTGAGCAACAGGAATTTCCACAGGCCTGTACCAAGTGGCTGCAAAATGTTGTGATGTAAACGAACCCTGTCCTTGTTTCACAGGTTGGTTTGCCCCAAGGAGGTGCATTGGAGGGAGAACAAAAAGATGCAGTAGAAGGGCAGTGCACTCTCTGCTGGTTTTCACATCCCTAGACCACAGGTGTTCTGCTGATGCTTTGCAGCTGAACCCACTGGCTTGTCAAAGAAATCTCCAAAAAATAACAAAGGGGGAAAAAAAAAAGAGTAGGAAACATGAAGCTTGCTGGCCTGGGAACAAGCAGCAGCTGGTGCTGGCTAGCCCTGACACTTGGGAAGCAAGCTGAAGGCTGAGGTCAGCAGGAGCATTTCAGGTGGACACTGCCTCATCCCAGATGTCACATCTCCCTGTCACTGGGGAGGCAGCGCTGTCTGCAGCCTCAGCAGCGAAATGGCTGTACTGGGCCTGAGCTGCAGTCTGCAGGAAACCCACCTCTGCTTGGGGAGGGTGAGACCTCAGGTTATGCTTGTCAGCAGAGGAGCCTGCTGTTCCCTTGTGCTCAAGACTCACAAACAGCAGCATATGAAAGCCTGGGGCAAAGTTGCTGACACTGGGCATTCAGCACAGTGCCCTCTCTGTTAGATTGGCTATGACAGGAATTTGAAAACCTGCAACTGATTCTTACTGGCACCAGCTGGGCAGGTCCATCCAGCGAGAAGTTAACAACTTTTATCATTGTCTGAGCTTCCAGGAATGACTGATTACTGACATCAGCCACCAACCACCAAGGAAAGGTTCACTGGAAAGCCAGCTGAGATGCAGCTCCTGTTATTTTCCCCTACTAGCACATCCTCAGCTTATCCTTATGTTATCCACGTTCCTTGGTGTAAACTGAAGCTGGTTTTCCTCCTCTGCCACAGAAAATTAGGAGATCTTTGAATTCTGACCTTGTCCGTGTCTGGATGATTTGCTCTTCCCTTGTATTTCCTGACAGCTTCCTCTCTGCAGCCAACACCTGCCCTAAGCTGTGTTCTCCCTTTGGGCATCTCAGCACTTGGGACCGAGAGATGACAAGTTGGGTATTAAGCAGATCAGTGTGAATGTTCTCTTTCCTTGTCCTCATGCTATCTGTCCTGATTGGTATCACTCTCGTGAACCAGGCATCCTGCATTTGCAGTCAAGCCTGAGCTCTGTGTGATGGATCACCCCTCCAGGCTGCTAAACAAAGTCCTCCATTCACTGCCCAAGCCCTGGCAGTGGTACCAGCATCACACAGAGGCACCTGAGGCTGCTCTGCCCATGGCCTTCAAGAGCACAGGGCTGGCATGCCCTCACACTTGGGTGATGCTCTCCAGAATGGATGGTGGTAGGCAGTGCAGATGAAAGGGGGGAATTTGGTTAATAGAAGAAGCAATTCTTACTCCTCCGCTCTTCTCTCATTACCAGCATTTAAAAGCCAGGATTTTCATTTCTTGTAAGCTCTGGTGCTGCGTACAGATGTGAAGCTGTGTCTCCCGGGAGTGCTTCCACCAGCAGAATTCTGATGGGAGGAAATGGGCCTGCGACAACCAGCAGACAATAATCTATCAGAAAGTATCCTCTGCAGATGTGCTTCCCACTCTCTGTCCTCATCAGCACTTATTATCAACAGGATTCCTTCCCCTCCTGCCCCATTCTGGAAAGTGACTGGTATTTTATCTTGTTTTTCCAGAAGGATGAAACAAACGAGAGAAAAAATAAGTATCAGTGTGGATGGGACTGGCTGCCATGCAGAAAAGATGAATCAGGCACCTGAGTGACACTAGATCCACTGAAGCCTAGATGCTGGCTTTGCAGGATAGCACATATAGATGGCTGTGGTCTGTGTGCGTTAGCTGTGACGTGCCTTGTGCACAGAGCATTTTTTCCTTCTGAAACTTTTCTGTGATAAGCTTCAGCGCTCCCTGAAGGTTATAGCAGCCTGGTGGTCTGCTCCTTTCCAGGCAAGACAGCACAAGGTCTGTCATCTTTCTACTAACATGGCTGTTTGTTTTTTTTTACTACAGCTGTGTTTTATCAGTGTGGCTATGAGCATGTCAGAAGACAGCACCCAGTTCTGCAGCACCTGAATTCAATGGGTCCTGATCCCCTCAGCCCCACACAGCCTTAGCTATTGGTGGTGCTGCTGAGCTTTGTGTCTGCCTGTATCTCTCAGATCTCCCAGAAGTAAGAAAGGGCCCTTGCAGTGCTATGGCACATGAAATCCTTGGGGACCTACTGCTGAGATGTACAGGAGGAGAGTTGGTGGCAGCTGCAGCGTGATTAAATGAAGCTGTGTAGGAACATGGAGATTTGAAGGTAATCAGCATTTCAGAGGTCCTGCAGCTTGAGGCCTTAATATGGCAGAAATTCAGGTTGCTAATCTTTGTTAAACAGCTTAGAATCTGGGTGAAACTTGTATGCTGGGTGATTTGTGAGCTGTGTTATCAAGTGTAAAAGGCGCTGCCCACCAACCTTGGAGAAAGTAGAAAAGAACTTTCTCAGAGGCGCTGCAGTGGGGAAGCCTTTGGTTAGATGTATTTCAAGAGAGGAGGGTTGTTGTGTTGTTCCAGATCATTATTATGATTACTTTAATGGGAATTTTTTAATGAAACTTGGGAGAGTGGGGGAGCAACCCAAATGAGAGCTGTTGGCCGAGCCTTCATACATTCACTTGAAGTAATAATATTATTTTGTTCTGTTCAACCGAAGTTGTGATTCTTTATTTTGGAAGCCAACGCATTTTTCACTCTAAAGTTTTGTCATGTGGCTTTCCTCCCCACTGCCTTGCATTTACTGTACTTTTTCTGCAGAAGGTCAATTTTCTCCAGTTCCAAACCCCCAAACAGAACATAGTGTTACATTTATTTGAATCCAAATGTATTTCTGATGGCTCTTTTTGGAAAGTTGGACTTGAACTTCTTTTTAAAACAGAGTGAAAATTGTTTCAAGGGGAAAAACGATGGTAAAACTTCATCTTGAACAGGAAGATCTTCTTTAATCAAGTATGTCAAAGACGAGATGGGTCTGGTGTGCTTTTCATTTCACTACATCTAATTGCATACATTAAACCTTCTCAGTACTGGCTCTCATTTACATGTTCTTCTTGTTCTTTATTTGATTTGGGGGGGGCAGTGAAGGAACTAGAGGGCTCTTCTTTTCCTGCAGGAAAAGGTTTCTTTCTTGAACAGAATGAAAATAGGGATTTGAATACTTCCCCTCC
>JAOWBP010004597.1:2883060-2974021 GCA_028571105.1 Tragopan temminckii
GGAGGTGTTCAAGGCCAGGTTGGATGGGGCCCTGGGCAGCCTGGGCTGCTCTGAAATGTGGAGGTTGGTGGCCCTGCATGTGCCAGGGAGGTTGGAGATTCATGATCCTTGGGGTCCCTTCCAACCCTGGCCATTCTGTGATCCAGAAAACAAGCAAGGGCTGCATACCCACTGAGACAGACAAGGCTTCACCCCCAAAAATCTTCATTTACTTGAGTTAGATTAGAAGTAATAATTAAGACATTGTGATGAAAACCAAAGCAAAATGTTGACCTTATCTTACCTGAAAGCCAAGACATTAGCATTTAGCCCAATTTCACCAATACTCTTGGTTCATCATTAATCTCAGCGAGTTTAACTTACTGTTTGCTGGCTTTTGCTGGAAGAAGATTCTGTCTTGCTGCCTCGCTGGGATGACAAGCGTCCCACTGCTCTCACAGATGGCCTCTTCCCGCATCCTGCCTGCACAGCATAGGTCTCAGCCTGTCACTAATTCTGGAGTGTTAAGAGATCTGCCTGTGCGAGTACAGCATTTTCTCAGCTCATTTTTTGTTGTTTCTACCCTGTTGTACTTTGCCTTGAGCTGCCATCATCTGCTCTCCGAGCAAGGCACATCTCCACCCAGCAGCAATCAGGCAGGTGCAGGTACAGGGATCCAAGAGCAGCAGCCCAACAGCTGGCAACAGCTCCAAGCCTGGGAAGCCCTGGGCATCATTCACCTGGCTCCAGCATGCTCCAGTCATCCAAGTGTCACCCAATGCAGGAACAGACTGCAGTGGACAAAGCACCTCTCCACATTCTCTCTTAGGTGGTGATGGAGGTGTTCAAGGAGAGCCAGCACATGCAAGAAGGTAGCTAACTGCTTCTTTTTCAACGTGTAGACGTGTGCTCTTTTCTTCCCCTTCTTCCATTTAGTATCAACGTTCCTTGGCATGAAACAGATTTTCTTACTTCATGGCAAGTGTTGGCCCAACACCTCTTCCATCTGACCTGACACAACAGGGATGGAGCTCTTGCCTTGCTCCCCTCAGATCTGGGATGTCTTTGGCTCAGGAGCTCACCAATCCACCTGCAAGGAAGAACACCACTATCAGATTGGTGCACTGGTTCAAAACTTAAAAATGCTGGGGAACATTTTGGATGTTATCACAAAAATTCGTAACCATTTTATTTCCATCTAATCCAGAATTTTGGGGGCTACTTTTTTCCCTTTGATATAAGAATAGTTAGGACCGTGCTGAACTTGGATGACAAAATAAATCTATGCAATCTGCCAATGGGATTTCCCCCTGTCCCTGGAGCAGTGTGCAGGACCAGGCTCATGGTGCCATTACCCTCAGGAGGCACAGATCCATGTTTCAGGGATGGCAGCAGCTCAGCTTGCAGTACCTCCAGCACTCAGCACTGCTATATTTACTCCACACAGCCAGGTGCTTGCAGAATAGATGCTATCATCACATTTAAGCTCTGAGCTAACTGCTCCAGGAGGACAATCAGTTTACAAGCAGTTCTGATGAGGCCATTAGATGCACCACCATCAGTGCTAATCAACACAACTGGAGCTGTTCAATGTACTTACAAAGTGCTCCCGTCAGCTCACGGAATAACGCAAAGCCCACGTTGCCTTATAATTTTCCTTGCAAATTTACCACATTTGGTGAAGGTATGAATTCCCCATTATGTCCAAAAGCTGTCAAAAAAAAAAAAAAAAAAAGGCCCCATTTTCTGCTTACCCATACGCTGTGGTGATGAGAACTGTGACAGCTCATTTTCTGTAATGAGCTCAGCACTGTGAAATAGAGATATGGCAAACACAGACATTGAGCTGCTCTGCAGATTTCAGCCATGCCACCGCACACCAGCAGTGGCTGCATGGCACTGCCAGCACACAGCTGTCATCCCACCAGGGACCAGACACCCAACATGCTGTGCTGAGGCTCGTCCCATGTGTGAAATGGCACACAGCTATCACTGCACGTGCTTCTGGCATAGCGTGGAGCCTCACCACTGCTCTGAAGGGCACCAATGCACACCGGCCAAGGCTGCAGGACCCAGTCCAACCAATGCTGCAGTCAGATGTGATCTGTAGGAGCTCTGGGTGCTCACAAATAAAGGGAGCACTCTGAACAGGTTAGGAGCTGCAGCTCCAGCAGCAAGGACAGCTTTGTCCATAACGGAGCTTCTCAGCACCAGCACAGTGCTGGTGGTAAACAGCCACATCCAGAGGCTCGATAGCAAAATTTGGCCAGGCACTTACATCTACTCTTCTAATGGGTTCCTCAGCAGACAGTGAAGTCCTGCAGCCATGGATCAGGGAATCCACAGCTCAGAAAATCCCACCACGTTATTTACTACGTTATTTGCTTTTCCTACATCATCCCCTTCAGACCACTCCCAGCCTACCTGAACACGTGCAGCTGGCAGCCAAGAGCACACAGCCCAGCTGTCAAGCCCTCCCAGACCATGAGTAGAAACCATGTTTACAGCCACGGATGTCTACCATCACAATTCCATCTGTCCTGACTGTAGGAGTATAGGAACAGTGTCCCAAGAGTGCTCGGGACATCTCAGAGCAAGAGGAAAGGCCCTTCATCTCCAGAACTCAGACCATTGCAGGTAGCGTAGCTCAAATATGCAGATATTTTACTATGGCTGTATTTTATAGTATGGCCATAAAGGTAATAAAACAAAAGGTTAATACTAGCAAGTCCATAAATTTAGTAGTCGAGGATTAGTACATTCTGTTTTGGTTTCTCATACTTCACTGAAATTTCAGATACAAAGGTTTCAATTTGTCCTTGCACCGAGTTTGAGGCAGCAGAAAGAACCAGGCAGGGCTGTTCAACAGCTTCTTAATCTCAGCAATAATTGCCACTGAAAAATCCGTGCAGCACAGGCTGGGCTGGCATGGGGTTTCATGACAACTCCCAATTTCTGTGTCACAGTGCCTGCCCTCAGCAGGCTGTGCTGCAGAATTCCCTGCTGAAGCCAACTCGAGCTGTCTGGAAGTCACTGCTGCATCCACAGGTCGCCCACCTCAGCCACCAGAGCAGTTCTGAGTGCACACGCAGTGTGCCCCACTCACTCTTATGGGCGCAGACAGCTGACCCCAAAGCTTTACTGGTCAGCCTTCCAACGGGATGTCCAGGCACAAACGGCTCCATCTTCAACTCATGAGCTTCTCCACTTCTGCAGCTATGGGCTTACCAGGACTCCAAGCACGCTAACAGCGTGCAGTAACGGCGTGCATCACCTCCCCGTGCTCACATCCACACACAGTGGTACTCCCAGGGAGATCTCAAGGGCTACGAATGGCAAAACTGGTAAACTGCAGAATTATTACCCTCAGGAATTACAAAAAATACATATTTAAAGGAGTTGTTATACGAAGTTATTTGAGGGCAAACTATTTTTCCTGGTTCTCATAAGAGTTATGGCTTATTCTGCCTCTCAGCATAACCCACTGTTTTTCCAAGAGTCATTTGAAGTATTTTATCTCGAGCCAGGATTAGTACTGTGCCATTTACTATTCTTATTACAATCTCCATGAGAACAAGCCCTCCACATCTTCAACGCCACCTGTAGCCAGTGACTTACAGTTATGTTCCTGCACTGTGTTACTTTGATGTCTTCCGTATTCAGTTGTTTTTATGGGGCTGCCTCTTCTGTTTTCTCTCCTTTTACAGCCCCACTAATCTGTGAGAAGTAGAAGCAGAAGGAAAGGAGCAGAAGAGGCGATCCATCAAATGGCAAAACACTGAACAGGACAAAACAGTGCGGTGCAAAAAAACTACTTCCAGCTGAATGGACATAATTGGTTCCCAGGGGTACAAGAAGCATTTCCTCTCCCAAGTGATGTGAGCTTCCTTCCAGAGGCCCTGTAATACATGTCACCAAACATCACAGTTCCCTGGAGCCTGATAGCCTCAGCAAGTCCAGGTCTGTCCTAAGGCAAGGAATGGAGAAGCAGAAAGCAGAATGCTGTGCAGGGTTAACCCAGCAATGTTTTAAATAGGTTCCTTTAACAAGCAATGGACACAACAACTGTGCCAGAGGTCCCCTGCCTTGTTAGCACAGCACTGCTACACGCTGCAGGTCCAGCAGGGCAGCTCCCCAGGCGCGATGCTGCAGGGGCTCCGGCCGTAGTTTGGGTACTGAAGCAGTTATTTCCCTTTCTAGGCAGTTCCTCTCTGATGTGAACTCTGAGTTCAGACACCAGAGGGGATGTTTCCCTCTGCAACCTGAGGCTGTGCAAGCAGCATCCGCCCCAGGAAGGCGTGCAAGTCATTCCCATGGCATTACTTACTTGTTCGTGCTTGTTGTGGTACCCACAGAGCCTCCAGCTGCCTGGCACTGCTCTTGTGAAAGGATCTCCACGGGACTGGAAAGACACAGGGCTCCTGCTTATCAGGTACCAGACATGCAGGGGCACACAGGCTTTCTTTGTCCATCTGGAGGCTCAGATCAGGTTTTGTGCAAAGAGATCAGCTACCCATCACAAGACTTCATCTTCAAAAATCTTCCCCCAGCCTCCAAAGCAAAAGCCAAGCCATGAATCTCGATAAAATGACAACAAGGTGGGACAGAAGAACAAGGTTGTACAGGACACTGTATGCAGGATGGTCTGAGAATTACGTCCTTAAGCTGCCTTGAAACAGCACGGCACAGATTTTCTAACAAAGTTAAATGTGCCTGGGAACAATTGATATAGAATGAGCAAGATGGCTGGGAGGATTGGTCAGTAATTTTAGAAATGAAATTGTGATTAAAAACACTTCACTGTTAAAAGCTGGGAAGCAGATTGCCTGATTGTGATTAATACAGTACTGCAGGACGTGGCTGCCCAGAAGAATGGCAGAGACTAAACTTGAGTTAAATTCTTATCCAACAAAATGTATCCAATGTAATCCAATAGGTCTTAAAAGGTTAATGTAAGCTAAATCAACGCCGCTTCTGTCCAGATAAGGTGTGGGAAATTGTCCTTGAGTGTGAATGTTCACAAATCTGGAGATGAGGGTAATAAAGGGCTTTCATCTCGTTCTAGCCTCTGCCAAATCCATTGCAATGCACGGAAGGTTGATAAGGGTACTGATTTATCAGCCAGCAGACATAACACTGGAGTGGTTTTAAAACATTTCTTCTCGGTTTACATCAGTTTTCTTAATAAACATTAAGAAAAAAATGAAAACCAACACCTTTTCGACAGTCAAAGAAGTGGGAGCAGACAGTGGCAATCACAGAGACAGACGTGGCCCAGCAGAACCCCGGCGTTCCCTGGAGGTGAGGAGCATCTGCAGGGCTGGCTGAGCAGTGAGATGACATTGGGAAAAGTGCTCTGCTGGGATAAGGAGCTGAGTGGAAGCGGAGATTCAGCATGCTCTGAAACTTCAAGCACATGGTTAAATCCCAGGGATCAAGGAGATTTCCAAGCTCTGCTCAAATCCATCAAAGCTAACGGGGTGCTTAGCTTCCATTCATGACTCTGAAAATATCCCTATATATTTATGGCTAAACTTTAAACGTGGGCTTAAATGCTCTTCTGGTAGTGAAGTCGGAGCTCCTCTCTTTCCTGCTTTCAGCCCAGACTTTGCCACCAGTGCAGCTGCAGCTCTGTGCACACCTCATGGCTCAGCCCGAGCAGACACACAGATAAGCTCCTGCTCTACATGCAGCTGGGCGTGCACTGACAGCATGCACAACTTGCTTCCTACAACACCTCAGGATCAATATGAAATTCTACAGTAGGAGAGCTCAGAATCACAAGGACAAAAAAAAAAGCAAAAGCCTTTGAGCTCTACCAGCCCTCGAGCAAAGGAGGATTTCTTCCCGTAATGCACCAAGGCTTTGTCCAGCCTGGTTTAAAGGCTCAGGGTCACTTCAAAACGCCAGATCCTGCAGAGCCCATGATGTCACTGCGGTCAGGTGGTAACAGTACATATAAAATACGCAGATTTGAATTACTTTGTAGGTAGCATTGCCCACTATAAAGCCCAGCTTCCTTCAGTGTTTGCTGCTAAACACAACAGCTCTCCTGCCAGCTCCTACGCCAGTCTTCTCCTCTACCCAAGCAGATGGTGCTAGGAGCAATGCACTCAGCATTAACTCTGTGTCTTACTGTTACAGTAGATTAATACCTGAACACTCTATAAAGGCATGAATTATGACTACGTATACAAACAAGCAGTATATGTACACAAACTTCCAGGAGATGTATTTCCCTTGAACGAGCTGTCTATTACCAAGTACTTACATATTATGTTTACACAGGCTTTTATAACCAACACTTGAAGCACCAAGCACTTAAAACTATCGATTCGATTAATTCAGCCATCTTATAAAGCCATCCCCTCTGCTTCCCCTGTAAAGGAGCCCAGCTTACAGCCCCCTGCCCACGCCCAGCCCTGCCATCAGTGCAGTGGGGCATCCCTGCACAGCCCTGTGCCACCTTCAGATTGCCACGGACAGAGTTAATTACATGAGATCCCCTCTTGCAGCACTCATCTCCCTCCCTCTGGCCCCACAATGCCAAAAGTCGACCTGAAGCCACTTCACGCAGATAACGTTGTGCACAGCTGAAATAATTTACTGCTTCGTATCACTGTGGGGCAAAGAAGAGCCCAAGGGTGCAGCAGGAGAACTCCTGCAGCCAGGTGCCTTTGGCTCCAGCCCTGGACTCAGCTGTGCGGTCCTGCAGGCTCTATTATCCCTCTGAGCACATACAAATTAGCTCATTTGTCTGTCACCTCATTATACTGCCAGTTCTTCAGAACTGGGGATTTTTCTCGACGTGATTTGTACAGTGCCCAGCACAGACCCAGGCGTTCAGTCTCACCAAGGAGCAGCCAGACTCTCGTCATTGGATAAAACAATCAACATCAATCCATTTCGCAGCTCTGGCTGCCTCCCCTGCCTTTAAATCAAGCCCGAGGTACCATGCTTTCCTGTCACCTGCGCTCTTCCCCTCAAATCATTCTTTTATAGCCTGCAAAGAGGTTTAGCTTAGGAGAAAAGAGGCAAAAAGTAGCATCCCGACTCCTCAGCAAGAGATGGAAGGCTAAGTAGTGGCAAGAAGGGCAGCCAAATCTCAGAGTATTATTTAAGAGAGAGTAATAAATAACACAGGCAATGCTCATGTGGGCTGTAATGGGTTTTATCAGCAGAACATGCATCTTAAGGAACATGGCAGAGGGAGCCAGGTGACAAGTGCCACAGGCAGAGGCTCACGACAGGCACTGCCTCCTGAGAAACAAGGCACGGCAGGACAGGAGACAACCTTAGAGGGGACGGATGATGGAGATGGCTCTCTGCTGTCCCTAACTCTTGGCTAATAAAAAATCCCAGCAAATGGAAGCTAAATCTAGAAAGAATAAATCAATAGCATGGAGAAATAGAACAGTGTAAACCAGCGAGGTGGTTCCCATCCTAAACGCTTCCCGTTCTCCTCCATCTGGCAGAGGAGGGCCTCAGGGTCAGGTATCATTCCTAAAGGGGAGGACACAGGTCCAGCACTGCTCCCCACGCTCCCATACAGCATCACTTTCACCCTGCTGAGCCCCAGCTCTGTGCCCCTGACCCCCACCAGGGCACTGCAGGTGAGGCAGGGAGCAGAGCCCGCCAGCCTCCTCCTCCCAGTGCTTAACTCAGTGTTCCCAGCTATTTTCTTCCTGCAGAAAACAGACCTGGGTGTGTTAGGATGTGGGCAGTGCTGTGTGATAAGCCAAGCATTGTTCAGCACTCAGTACAACCTTGGCAGCACTAATAGTCACCTTGCAAGTCAAGAAAAGCATTTGCAAATGCAGCCACCTTCAAACACTATCCAGCAGGGCAAGCTCTGCACAGACCTAACAAGCCAGACATTTGAAGAAAGTGTTTATTGAAAAAAAGATTTTAAACTCCTAATTTGGTGCCACTGGCCAGCGAGCCCCATTTGGCAGCGCTCCCGTGCACGGGGTAATGTTTGTTCCATGGCTTTCACACCCACTCAGTTTTACTCAGTGACAGGGAACAAAGAACACTCAGGAGAGCTCTGCTTTCTCTCCCAATGCTCAGCCAGGCAGCACGCAGGAGCAGTGCATCGGCCAGGCATCGTTACAGCAAAGCAGTGGCCACAAAGAGCCTGGGGAAGCTGATGGAGCTGCCCTCAGAAGCACAGCATATGTGGGACCAGGACAGCCACACAGGGATCAATGCCTGCCCCCAAAGCAGCATCCAATATGTGGCAGTACATCCACTGCTCCTAAAATTGCCTACATACATGAATAGCAATAGCTTACCATTAAAAAAAGGTCTGTATTATTCTTTTGATAGTGTTGCAGTGTTCTTGAAAAATGGGTGTTATTTATTTGATCGTCCCCTAAAGATTCTTTTGTCACAGGCTATTGTGTAAATTTGTGTTCAGACCATTTTTTTAAATGTTGAATTATTCACTTGATTGGCCTTAATGTCTTCTCCTGAACACCTCAATATGGTGCGATTATTATCAATAGAAGGAGGGCTAATAAAAATGTGGAAATAATAACTGCAGCTGGATTTTCAAAAGGGAAAGGATAATTTTCTAACTGCTAAAACATTAGTAGTTAAGAAAGTTAAGATAAGGGTAATAAAGCCTCGTGCTTCAGGGCTTTGCAAAAGGGGTTAGGAAGTAATTATTTTAAATTCTTTCTTCAGTATTATGTAATTTAACTCTCGTTAATAAAGGACCCAATTTTCAAAGGCAATGAAAGATGTAGCTGGGAACTAGATGAGATTTTAGAAAATAGAAGTCAGAGCTCAGCTTGCTTCAGTGCTTTCCAGAAACCCCCCCAGACACTTATTTGCATCTTCCAACTCCGATGATAAAATATTTTTTCTTTCCAAAATGTCAATTTGCTGAAAGCGAGGCGTTTCACTGTAACGCAGGGGCATTCACTCACATGTCTGAGGTCCCATGAACCGCAGGCTGAGGCACTGGGTTGGATTCATCTGTAATTCAGAAGCCCCTGATGGATGAGAGATGCCAGCTGCCCACCCTTTAAACACGGGTTCAGAAGGAGCCCTGCTCATTTGCTGGGCACAAACCTGGAGATCCGGTTGCTCTGTTTCAGACGCTTTCTTCCAGCCTCACCATGCTCTAGCAGGGAAAGGAGCTTGATCTCTGTGCCCCATCCCTCATGCATGCAATACAATATCTTGTATTTTGTTATACACGTGCTTTGTATTTTCATGAGAGATGCTTTTCACCTCCAATATACCAAACAGCATGGATGGTGAGAGGTCTCTCTCTGCTATTTCCAGTCAAAACCTCCATCCGTATGACATTACCCCCTCCACACATCCTCCCACATCTCCCCTGTCCTGCTGCCTCACTGCCAGTCTCAGCATTGTGGCAGTGCCATGTTTAACACCATCACGCAACCCCAGCTCTCCCTGGTAAACCAGAGCCACGTGGCACAGGTAAGGACCTTCCCTGGCCTCTCCCTGCACCCTTGGGCTGTCAAGGGGCAGCATCACAACACCCCCAGCCCACGTTGTTCTCCTTCATGACAGAGAAGCTCTGCAGCTCCCGCACTGCGATACCCCAACGTGAGGTGCTGGGAGCCACGGAGGTGTCTCAGATGGAATAAACCTGTCCCATGAATAATTGAGAAACATCACAGAAGCTTTTTATGAAATGAATGGAAGCATTCAAATTGCTTCTGTAATGCAACACACCAAGCGTTCAAACACAGCCAGCTAGTGAAGTGAAATAATCACCCACGGTAATTAAGACCAGGCATTGGAGAGCACGTGGTTGAGGTGCTGCACTGCTTGCTTTACCCACGGTTTTCCGCCCCGCTGCACAGCGTTGAGAGAATGGCTTCGACTGAAACAACTTTCCTTCATTTTCAGGCAAAAGCTGAACCCAACCCGCTTGGCTGTGAAAGCTCTGCTGGGCCTTCCTCACACACCAAATTACTTTTCAAAATATCCAGACCCGCTAGGATTGGCTTGAAATATTCAACTACGTGTGAGGAGTTTCTACTAAGCCTTGAAGTCTGAAAATGGTTTACAAAAGGTCTGCAAGGGGATCCTTCACACAGGCAGGAGCCTTCCCCAGTGACCTGCAGCGCTCATCCTGATGTGGGAAAGCAGGGGCTGAGCACAAGGCAGGGTGCAAGCAGCACCCACAGGCAGAATCTGATAGAGTTATTTTCCCCACACATCATGGAATTAAGATGGTGGTGGTGTTACTGTTTATATTATTATTATTATTATTATTACTATTATTATTCAAACTGAATGCAATATTAATAGAGCTCCTTCAAAGTCACGCACAAAAATAATATGTATGTATGTAAGAGCCAGCAAAAGCTATTCCTGAATATCAGCCAATGCTTGGTAGATATTTTCAACTTATCCCAAGGGAAAATATATTAAAATTAAATGCATTTCTCCCATTCACTATCACTATATCTTAATATTATTTTGAATTTAAACCTAAGCAAGGTGGTGTCCAGGTCATCACAGCCCGTTTTGGCCTTGCAGAGGCAAACATGTCCAGCTGGGCTCAGCAGGGTGCTTTCAGACGTCTGCCTGCTGCACGCTATGCACACAGCATGCATCACATCATGGCCCCTGGCTTGAATAACGTGGAGTTACCAAAAATACGGTCACCGTGGTAACTGCTTCTAAACAATATAAAGGCTGGGTAGGTAAAAAATGGCCTGGGAAGAGGTCAGCCCCATGTGGTTTGAGGGGGAGCGGAGCATGGAGTATTGGCCAACCACCATGTAAATGGACGGTGATGGCAACTCCATGGCTAAGGGCAGCTCTCACCTACTGTGCTCAATGCAGAGCAAACACCTGAGGCTGTCGAGCACTTCCGAGGTACAGTGTGGTGGTTTCAGACACTCCAGCTCCAGCCTTTCCAAATATACCTGTGGTGGGGCTCCTGCTCTGGGCTTTAGCACCAGCACTGAGGGCTCCAGCAACATCTCCTAATGTCTGGACATTTACAGCAGCATCCAGTTGGCGTTTCTCCCATTTCTATACTATCCTCTCAGCCTAGTATTAATGATAGAACATTGCACTGTTGGCCCATCTTTAGGTTTTTTTCCATGGTACCTTGCAGCCAGAAAAGATTACCTGAAGGTCCCTCATGTCTGTTGTGGGATTTCTCCTGCAGTTAAATAATCCTTCGTGATTTTCCCACAGCGGTTTGCTTCAAGGATGTCTCACAGAGTCCTTTGGAGAAGCAGCTTTTTGAGCCTGAAGGTTGCTCACCAACAGCTTACACCGCCTGCATGCTGTTTGTGACATGGCTTTGTTGGTTGGAATCACTGGGCCTTGTTTCTGGTCTTCAGCCAAGGAACTGAAGCAATTATGCTCCTAACAGGAATTAACATAAACATAGAAGTCGTTTGTGATAGAATTCTGAAACCACTTCAGTCTGTGCTAGGGTTTCCAAATTCCCCATGCTTTTCTGTATTCCCATTATAATTTTCCATCATCAATTGTAACAAAGCACACTTCACATTTAAGAGATTCCACAATAATCTTTTAGAATATTTGCTTGGTGTCAGATTCAAAGCCCCACATTGCCTCCGCTCCATCCATCTGCAATCACTTCAGTGCAGAACAGCACCAGGAACTGAGCAACAAACACTGCTTCAGAGAGGTGACTCCATCAGAGTCAACCACATTAGGAGGAAGGGAATTGGCCAAAGAGCTCTATGGCACTGTCCTTCAAGAGTGAGAATCCCATTTCATTTTGGAAGCAACCTTTTATACTTAAATAAGTTGTTTCAGGTAAAGTCTTCAGCTTTTTCTAGGTTCCAAGCTATGACTCCTTTCCTTCTGTGTACAATGCTATAAAGAAAGGCTATTTTCATTTGCCATTAGAGGATTAAGAAGCTCCTGGAGTGCCTGAACCATACCCTACAAGGACCACTGCAACAAAGGACAGTGTTCTCCTGAGCTAAGAGCACTGCTTGTTTCCCATGCAAAATCAATCCCTTCCTCTGGAAGGATACCTGCAATGCCATTATAATTATCTGGATTTCTGCTTTAGCTTTGTTTTATTTTAGAGAAAGTCAAGGGCTGGACAGCGTGAAAGACAAGGAAGTCCAGGATGAGAAGTTCAGATGGTGACTTTCAGAATAACCTCAGGTTATACGTCTACTGCAGTCATGGAGCTGTGCAGTTGAGATCTGATCTAGTCAGAAATGTTCTGTGCCTGTTGGAAGGGTACATTGGCCCAGGCTGAGCTCTACGCTTGTGAAAGCAAACTCATACCAGTCCTCCTACATTTGGCTGTGCTGCTATCTGGAACTTTTCTATTTCCATGACACTGGGTCTAATGAACTTCCAGACCAGTGTACAGCTTTAGTGAACTCATCCTGTCCAAACATACAGCTTTGAATTTCAGTAAGTAACCGTAACTGAATAGTTGAAGGAGGAAACCTTGGCTTGCCGGGTTGCACACCTTCCACTTGGTTTGTAATCTCACTGTGTCTTGCTTCTCCTTTCTGAGACAAGGATAACTCCATCTTTGCTTTTACAGGTCTGTTGTGATGATTATTTCCTACACAGGTAGAGCAGTGCTTGGATTATCTACCAGGATGTGGAACACACACATATTCTAAACTCCAGTACTGTGGGATCACTACAGAAACTGAACAGAATGAGACACAAGAGATCAGATACCTTCAGAACTGCACTTACAGCACCTGCAAACAGAGGCTGAGACAAGGTGGGGCACGCAGACCTACAGCACTTCATACGTGCTGTCTGCACACAGGCAGCAGCAGAGAATTGCTGCGCTGGGAATTTTTTTGTTCTTAAATAAAAGCTTTTATGCGTCCATTTCATCTCTTACACCAAGTGACACAATCGTAGGTGGCACTCAGTGAAGCTGACTTGAACAGCCTTCCCTGGAATTTAGCCAGCTTGCTCATGTCCCATTGCTCAAAAACTTCCCTTCACACCCTGGCTCGTGTCTCCTTTGGTAAGCACAGGCTGCTGGAGGCTCAGCATCCCCACTATGGTAAGCTGGCACTGCACGGTAGGTGAAGTTCAACACTGGGCACTTCACTATTGGCAAAGAAGGTAACAAACGGGAGATGACAGACATACATTCAACACTGAATATGTTGGGATGACATTAGGATTTTCCTCGTTATCAATGATATAGTAACTAGACTGGAAAGAACACTCCTGTTGTGGTTTGTAATGCTGTTTGCCAGCGAAAGACAATCCATTGCACACACAGTACTTGAAAAAGGAATCTTTTCTGAGCATATGGATCCCATTCCTGGTCCCTTAAAGTCTGTTGCTGTATTCTGGCCACCGGCTCATGCCCACTCTGAAGACCCGTGCTGCCTCGTCTCAGAGGTTTCATGCCAGTGAAGGATGTCTTCATACAAGCTGCCACGAAATGTCTGCACGCTTAGCCAGGCAAAGTCATATTGCCTCTTTGTGCTGCGTTCAGGTAAGTCTATTTTCCTCTAAACAACTCTACCACTGCTCTCATACGGCGGTGAGTTATGAGCCCATGGAAGTCCAGATCCATCATCCCAAGCATTAGCCCCAGCATGGCTGAGGAGGGCAGTTCATCACGGGGAGTTCAGCATTCTGGAGCAGACATCCCTTGGCTTTTAGTGGATGTCATTCTTTCATTACTCACTGCAAATGGGGCAACAACAAATGAAAGGCTTTCCTCTTTTTCTTGCAGCGTTTCAGTAGATGGGCAAAGATAGCCAAGGCAATACATTGCAGGATACATTGCTTAGAGGTCTCTATGCTGTAGCTCCTTATAACTTATTCATGATTCATTACTCTTTCTGGGTTGAAAATTGAGAGAAAGCCATTAAGTAACTGGAATGCATATTTATTCAAGACTAAACAGATGTTTTGGAATCGAGGCTGCAAATAACAACTCAGCAAGAGACGCCAGGTTTTTAAAGGCAAAACAGCAAACAGCACAGAGAGAGACTTGATGCCAACTGGGAGCTCCTGAAGCATGTAAAGTACCCCGGCCTCGCCAGTGTTGCAAAGGCGACCGCAACAGATAAATTCCCAGTGTGTGTGAGGAGCTGAACTCACCCAAATGGGCCCAGCACAGCACGCCTGCTGTTTGCAACAGCCCAGGCAGCTGGGGGCTGCTGGAGCTGCTCAGCAGAAGTTACAGTAACCTGTGCCCATTTGAGGATCCAGCTCTTCACGTTTTGTTAAATTCAAATCTTACCATTCCCCATTTCTGATGAATATTATGAGCCTTTCTATTTTTTTTTTTCCATTTCTCAAATGTCAAGTAGATCTTTTACAGCAGCTCTTAAGAAGATAAAGGGGATTAAAGGATCATTTTATCCTATTTAAAGTTAGCTCTGAGACGATAGGAGTAAACAGGGACATTTTAAAGGATGTTAATCTCAGCTCTTTCTTATCCTTCTCCCTTTTCTTTTTCTTCTTTGCTAGCAAAATTTCACTTTTGTGGGTGAAATGAGTGCAAGAAGGCAAATTCTACTACCCTTTCTCCACACTTCAAAAAGCAAACACAAAATATCACTCCTGATTGCAGCATTAAACATGAGTTCAAATTGGGCTGCCAATCACTGGCTTAGATTTTATGGCAAAAGCATGGAGGAAGTTAGAGGGAGACAAAAAGTTCTCTGGCAGATGGAAGAAGCCCGTCCCTGACACTAGAATTAAGAAGCAAGGACACTGCTTATTACAAGAATCGTGGAAATAACGTTGTTTAAAGAAAACTGAGTACCAGAAATGAGAGCTTTGGACTATCTGTAGGGATTTCAACGTAGGCTGTCAGGAGACTGCGAGAGAGAGGCAGACTTGTGAACCTCTAATGAGGGATGGTTATCTTCCTCTTAATGCATACTAACCAAACCCCTACTGTTAGCACTCTTAGCCTGAGCTGATTTGTTGTCAGCAGAAGGTACCCGACAGGCTTCTCACTGCTTCCATTCAGCCACGTAACAGGGACAGTAAGGAAACTGCTTTCTCTGCACAGTCAGACACATCACACCTGGTTCTCGAGACGCTTTTCAGGGCAGGGTCAGGAAGCTTGCAGTGTCCTGCAGAACTGAAGTCCTTGGTTTTGCTCGCTGCACATCCGGAACACTCCGTGACACCCAGGGCAGCAGCAGGGCAGATGCTGGTGATGCTGTGCTGGGAGGAACAGAGAGATGCACTGACAAAATGAATCTTGTTTGGGACTTGGCAGATAATTACGTTGAATATTTATCTCCATAAGAATAAAGAAATGTTTGCGGTGCAGGAGAGATTCTCTTTCACTGAATTATGTGCTTTAATTTCCTGCGAAAACCATCCTGAGATCTGATGCAGAAGCGGCCATCGCTCCTCCAACTCCATCTCCAGGAGCGCAGACCCACTGTGAGCTGCATTTTGCAGATGGAGTTTGTGGAATTGAGTGTCACTGCAAAGCAGGAGAAGGGGGACTGCTGGAGGAGCGCTGCCAGTAGCTCCACTGTGAAGCTGCCTAGAACATCATATCAGCAGGCACTCAGACACACTGAAGATGCTGTTCTGATACAGACGAAAACACTCTCCTGACCAGCATGCCAGAGGCTGGACAAAGCACAAGCCCTCCTCCTTCTGTGATGGTGCTCATACTGCACTGCAGGATCCTTCTGTCACACCACATCCCCACAGGATGCTGATGGACACACCAGTTTCTCTCCTCATTGGTGTGAGCTGCCCTGCAGAAGTCGGGGTTGGCAGAAAACCAGACCTGGCACAGAGATCTCATTGAGAGCTGCATCGTGGCACTGTGTACTGCTGTTCCCAAAGCAGGAGTGTGGCTTGAGGAGATGTGGCTGTTCGCTCTCCCAGAGTTTAAGATTTGCTCATTCTTTGTTTATTTCCTTTAATCTAAAATAAAAGTAATTGAGACTGAAAGTTCATGTTTTACTCTTTGTCTGAGAAACGTAACAAAGAAAAACAATTGCAGAGGAAGGCAGTACATTTCACTTCCAAGCTTTCAAGGGATTATTACCAACAACAGTAGAGAAAAAATAACAGCTTTTGAAACTTACGAGAAAATACTTTGACAGCATCCCCATTAAACAGCCTCCCTCATCTTTAAGCTGCAGTAATTACGTTCACTTAATACCCGACAGTAAAATATTTACAAACAACGCAGAGAATTAAATGAAGTTTCCAGCCCTGGTACAGCTGTACGTCCAGCTCTGCCTCCTGTTCCTGGGGGAGGCACCGCAGCCTGGCTGTGCTGTGCTGAGCTGTGCTGCCCTGGGGATCTGTGCACTAAATGCAGAAACCCATCAGCACCGGCACCCAGAGAGCAGTCATTCACATGGTGGACCAGCCGTGGAAAAGCATCACCGGGGTCAGGCAGAGGGGCACAGCTCAGCACTAGCCCGGCCTTTGTCCCAGCACGGGGTGAGGCTCCCCTCAGCAGCTCCTCCAGCCAGGGCTCTGCTTCTCTTCCTGAGTATCCCAGGGCTCTGGGAGCTCCATCCTGCAGCTGCAAAGCAACCAGGCAGAGGTTCTCAATAGCAACGCCTCCTCCCTGCCAGTGCTGGGGGAAGTGGAGTCTCTACAAAGCGCCTTTCGAGTTATTTTTTCCCCACTTTGCTCTGTTCCTTTTTGTACTTGCTCTATTGCTCCCGTCAGTCTTCTTCTGCAGCAAGCTCCACTAGACTGAAGCCCCAGGTAGCTGAAATAGCACAAACCCATGACAGCCCAGTGCTCAGAGACCCGAGCCTTCCTCTGTCACAGGAAGATTCATCAAATCCACCTTTAGCAGTTGGTTCATTCATAAATAAGAGCCTAGGTTGCTGCCAGATGCTAGATCATTAATACTGAACATCATTTGGACGAAAAAAGACCCTCAATTAATACAAAAAATATCTTTTTTTTTTTGCAATATGAACTTTGATACCCACAAAATTACACAGGGCATTCTGGAGGAGGGATTGTCAGAGCAAACAGCAACCTGGCTTATCAGGGGCTGACACAGCCCAGCTCCAGCACAGCCCTCGTCGGAGAAAAGCTGTAGAGATGGGAAGTGAATGAGTACACAGGAGCACATCGATCCCACAGCCTGGAGCCTGGCAGATAAAGACTTCAGGAAAAGGTTCCAAAAAAAAATAATTTGGACATATATTATCTCAGACAATGCAGCACTGCACACAGCCGTGGCTTTTCACTAGACCCCATCTGGGGCTCTCAGAGGGGGTTCATGGCCCGAGCAGCAGCACTCTGCAAAGCACAGATATCTGCGAAGGAGGGGATAAAGCGACGCAGAGAATGGAGAAGAATCAGCCTGTGGCTACAGCATGTTTGCTTCCAGTGTGTGACAATCAAGCTGCTTCCCCCCCTTTTCTTCAGCACAGTGTTGCTGGTCCCCTTTTTATCTACAGTGTGTACACATTAGCTCTCATCTGGCTCCTCTATAGAAAGAATCAAGTTGTTTTTTTTTCAGGAAATACACCTGGGCGTGGAGCAGAGGGAAAGTCCACGTGCTACATCCACACTGTGCACTGCTTGCTGACCTGGGGACGTGGCTCTGTTCCCTGCACCCTGCTCCTCAACGCACAGCTCCAAGCACCAGCAGCTGTTCCTCTAGGAGCTCGTGGTATTTCCCACACACAAATGGCCCAGCCTCAAAAAATGAGATGTTATGGACCCACTGGAGAGTAAGGGATGCAGGCCCAGAGACACTGACCCACTTCCCTATAGGGGAAGATAAGGTTCATCTCCAGCCCCATCAGAGCATCTCCCAGTGATGCAAGCAGACACTCGAGTGTTCTGATGAACCAGAACTTAAACAGAGCAAAGCTAAATAGAATAAAGTCCCTTTTAACTCTGAATGAGCACGTCCACATAGGTGGCTAATATGGTTTAACCGCCCCACTTAAGAAGTTAATTTGGACAAATATTCCTGAAAGCTCTCATGTAGGGTGGGCTCGCATCACCAGTGGTCTGGAGGGTATTAGGAAAACGACCTCTTCATTAACCTGCTGTCAGCAGTTTCCAGCTCAGCAGTCATGCGTGGTTTTTTTAGTAGTTTACGGTTATGTTGGACAATATAACACCACGAGCATTAAATTACTCTGCCACTTGCCAGAGAACCTGAGCCATGTAGATGGATTTTAAATCGCCACACTGCACAAAGGAGGTCTTCTGCAACAGGTACCTTACCCATAATTGGAAATTTATTTAATACTTTATTGATTGACTTCTTTATTACCTTCTGACAAGTTTAGCTCAGCAAACAGAACCAATCCCAGAAGCCAAGGGCTGGGGCTGGCCGCCTTTTGCCTGCTGAGAGTCAGTTGGATTCACAAATTGAATTATAGTTATTGTTCTGCTTGTAGCATTTTTTATTTCTCATCATGACAGATGGCTCTCTAAATGACAGCAGATTTGTATTTCATTAGGACACTTAGTCAAAAAATCAATACTGCTTCCATACACCTTTCTGAGAATACATACACAGACCACGCAGGCTGCTAGGGGCTTGATGCGATTTAGATAGCATTAGCTACACAACAGACACATGTTTTACTTGTAAGAACGTCTCATGGATTACAAAACAGCAGCCCTGGAAAACAGAGTGCTCTTACTACCCTTTATCTTTCTCTCTGCATGGTGGGGACGGCACTTTTTGGGTGCAGTGAAGAAGGGTGGGCAGGGTAAGGAGACAACATCAGAGCTTACGTCTGGCCACGGCTCTGTCTCCAATCTCCATTGCCCTCTTGTGGTCCCCAAGCAATATCTCACCTGAAAAGAGACCTCTACAGACGGAAAAATCATTTCTACATTGTAGCCTAGCACGCCGAAGGAGGCTGCTTCTGCCTTAAAAGGCAGAACATTTCAAAGAGGCTTTGTGTTGCTTAATGCCTTCCCACTCCTCTCATTGTTCTATCTTTCCACTCCCCCATCCTCATCAATGTCATTGATTCAATCCAGGAGTTACTTTAGAGTTACAGGCTATATTGATTAATTTGGGTTGTAATGAGTCTTTTCAACGTAAGCAGCAGTGCATAAAAAATTGGTTTTAAACCTCCCACTTATGGTGCATTGATTTACTGTGATTAAAAGGGGATAAAAGGCTTTAGATATTCCTTGCTTGGTGCACAGATATAGCCACAGAAATACTGGAAATTAGGTTTCCAAAAATGCTGATAGCATGTTGAGGTATACTGAGCAAATGGTCAGAGTAATGCAGCTGGTGTGGAGATGAAGACTCCTTCACATCCACAGAGGAAGGGCAGGACACTGAGGAGGTCCTCCCTCCAGGGATGCGCTCTCCGGGACAAGAACACATGAAGGTGCAATGTGAATCCAGCCCTTCTGTGTCTGTGTCGTGGCTCTCACTCCAGGTACCCACAGACAAAGTAAAAGGCTGAGGATCTCCAGCTGAGAGCACACGAGGAAGGATGCTGCAGCCCCACAAGCTCACACAGCTGGCTCAGTACTCCACGTAGCCTCACTCCAAACACATGATGGAGGCTGACCTGCAAATCCTCCAGCCCTGTGAGGGACGTACAGATAGGAGAAGCCTACTTTGGATGTTCCTGCTGTGTTTCATGACTTACACTTGCAGATCCAATGGGACAG
Organism: Tragopan temminckii; assembly: GCA_028571105.1. Lineage (NCBI taxonomy): Eukaryota > Metazoa > Chordata > Aves > Galliformes > Phasianidae > Tragopan > Tragopan temminckii. The sequence goes on from JAOWBP010004597.1 coordinate 2,902,639, forward strand.
GGACTTGATCCCAGGCATCCTGCTGGAACAGGATGAGAGGTGCAGAGATGTGGTCACTGCTCCACATGGGGACACATGGCTTCCTGAGGGAGTCATGCAGCAATCCTCACCCAGAGCTTTCCCAGCACAGCCTGATGGCTCTTCTTCCCACAGCATTCTCCAGTTCTGCCCCCTGGAAGCTCTCCACACTCTCTGTAGGACCTGATCCCTTAGTCTCTTCCCTCACACCACAGACACTGAGCACGGAGGACATCTCACTTCGAGGACTCCTATTTCAAATCTAGCAGAGATCCCTGGCCAGCACTGCCTGATAGCATCAGTAGAGTACTGGGAGCAGCACCTTCACAGCAGGATTTTGGTGCCCACCACACCTCACCTCAGGGTTCCAGAGAATACTCCTATAACCACTGGCACTTTGCCTGGAGCACAGTGCATCCCCCCTACACCCACACGACCACTGATCTCAGCCCCCATCACTGACCCCACTGCTGTCCCTTCTCACAGAATCACGGAATCACAGAATGGCCAGGGTTGGGAGGGACCTCAAGGATCATGAATCTCCAACCCCCCTGCCACATGCAGGGCCTTCTGATTTACTCCTAGAGTCTCAGCCTCTCCTACTCTGCGGGGCAGTTTCAGCAGCCTTTGACACTTTCTTTAAGAAAGACAGGGGGCAAAAAAAAAAAAACCCTCCTGGTCTTATAAAGGACGTTTTATGTTGAGCAGTGCTCAGTGCTTACAGCTTCATGAATTGCAAAAGCATTTGAAAATCTTGGTATTACAGGAAAATCTGTTCTGGTTCACTGCTTCTGTCACTAAAACTCATAGCATCACTTTGCCAAAGCAATTAATGCCCACCGCCAGGCTGGGATCCTGATTCCTATTTCTAGGCCAGTCCCCACTCCTGTGAACAAGCACTTCATCTTCCAACATGACTCAGGAAGAGTGGAGGGAGAGCCATTAGTAGGGGTGCATGTTGATCAGGGAAGAGCCAGAAGCAGTCTAACAAACATACTCTTTATAATATCATCACTCTTCTGTTCCGTTTCTTCTTTTCCATGCACAGAGCAGCAGAACAGCAGCACCAGAAGCCTTGAGGGCACAGAACTCCTGACCCAGCCCTGACCTATCATCATTAAGCCTCCTGGCCCCAAAGTCCCCATTACAGTTTGGACTTTGAAGAGTAATAAAGAATGTCAGGCTGACAAATATCTGTTATCAGAAGAGATTTCTACTTTGGTTTACAAGACGATTCCACAGTTTTATTGCACCTCTCTGGAGGTCTCAGCCTATGTGCTGTTATTTTTCTGCTCCCACACTGAGAGATGAGCAAACAGCTCCATGTTAGGTTTGTGCCCAGAGTCGTTTCCACTCCAGGGTCTTAAAAATTTTAATGGATAAATCTTAAAAGGTCAATGGCTGACAAAATCAATGCGAAGAGCTAAAAGAAAGGGAAATACAGATGACAACATTGACTCAGGCTAACAAGGATGCATCCCTTGTGACCATCAGGTTCTGCCAGGATCTGACTGCAAGGTGTGAAGCTTGTGACTCAGTGACTGCTCTGAACACCATTCTGAGCAGTGCCAAAGAAGAGCTTCACCAGAAGAAGGATGCACACACCCGTCATAAACACCCCAGATCTCAGATGCTTCTAGAAATCCAGGATTTTGCAGAAAACTCTCACAAAACGTCATGGTGAGAATTATCACATTATTAACTCTATTTCTCAGTTGTCTGACAGCCCCGGTTGATAACCAAGACAACCCAGTGAATACTGATTTTTCATATCTGTCTTAAAGAACAGATGAATAAACAGAAGATTGAAGGCAAGTGCTTGGAAAGAAGACTGAAGTTTCTCACTTATGAGGGTGCTTTCTGGTTTCAACCTATGAGGAGCTGCCTTTTATTCACCAGAACATGGTGTGTTGTGCTGGGCACCTTTTCACACCACAAGACAAACAGCCTCAGCTAGAAAGTGAGCAATGCCTTTGTGCATCACCACGAGTGAATGGTGAGCTCTGACCTGGGATCTGCATCACATGCCTTTGCTTCCCCCTGTGCTTTTGTACAGCACTGCTGTGCCATCAAACAGCTGCAGCACAGTTACAGGCAGGTGCACGTGGCAGCTGGATGTCCCCATGCAGCCAGGCCAGCAGGCACAAGGGCAGGGTGTGCATCAGTGCAGTCTGCTGCCACTTTTCCGAGTGGTCCTGCAATTTAGTAATTACTAAAGGACATCTACAGGTTCTGCACTACAACATCCATGTTTCTGCTCCAACAGCTCTGCCTATCTACGCGAGTGTATTTCTGTTTTGTTGTGTGTTTACGTGGTGAACTACCTTTCTAAAGTCTATCCTTAATGCACTGTACCTCCCAAGAATGGTAAGCACAATAAAAACAAATCTCAGAAATTAACAAGAAAGCCTTCGCTGGCCAGTTTGATGGCTACATAAGGAGCTGACTGCTCTGCACTTACCAGCCACACTCACCCCACGTGAGAACACCTTTCAGATGCTGGCAGTGAGGTGAAGGAAAGGACTGGGTTGTGTCATCTGCTGGTGCAGGTGGGCAGAGCTCTGCAGCAGGTGTGCTTGGTGAGCAGCGAGGTGCAATTAGGTGAGTTAAGTACAGTCGCAATGAAATGCTGCTTATTTTCCACTGCAATAAAAATGATAATGATTCTGCTGAAAAATGTCGTTACTTCACACTCATTTAATTCTGGAAATCTAAATTCACAAAGGAAACAAGAAGCCCTTTAATCTCCTGGTAGATAAATAGCCCAATTTTATTTCTACTATTATTTTTTATCCTTTTCTAAGACATTTTGTAAGACTTCAGAACATGAGAGCAAAGTTTAATTAACATTATCACATTAAAAAGCACAGCCAAAATTTTCATGGAGTTTTAATTGAAATATAATACTGTCTCAATTCTTTTTTTTTTTTTTAATTTTTTTATTTTTTGTATCAAGAATAATGATGAAAAACACAGCGTGCACTGACTGCTGGATGGGATGCAGCACGTGAGCAGAGAGGGCTTATTTAAGAAGCCATTTGGATGGCTCAGGATAAGCTTTTCTCCCAGAGATGTACCAGGTGATGCTGTGAGCAGAAAGGCACACTTCTATTTCCTTTCTTCCCACCTCCAAAATCATTGCTTTGTCTCTACAGGTGAAGCCAATTACATGCAAATGTTTTTTGGATGGAGGTTTGTGCACCTGCACCTCGGCCACGCAGAGGATAATAAGGCAGCTTTATAGCCAGATAACACCTTCCATCAGAGGATCTCTGAGCTCTTTCAAAATGTTGCCTCTTGTCCCTTGGCAGCCTTCTGGCACTACAAATCAAACCTGGGCCCTCTGGCTCAGAACATGCAGGTATTCACCTCTGCTCTCAGCTGCAGCAATGTTCTCCATGCCTCATTACAACAGAGCCAATGCCAGCAGGTTGCTGTGCCAGGCAGGGCCATGTATCTCAAGCACAGCAGTGAGGCTGCTCTGCCCCAGCAGAACAACTCAACCCAGGAGTTCTCTTGGCTGGGACAGCCTAGGAAATAAGAGCTGACATTTGCAAAGCCTTCTGTGGGAACGGATAGGATAAGAATGCAAAGCAGCAAGATATTCCACAGTGAAAATGTGAACTGTCCCTTTGGGGTTTTGCTCAGCTTAACTTACTGAGACCTACAGACCTCGTCCACAGGTGGCACCAGCCCCACTTCCATGGTGGTGAAGGTGTGAGCCTTGTGTGCTTCAGCAGGATGGAGATCTCCCATCAGTGCAGTCTAGCTCTGGGAAGCAGTTTTGTTCCTGCTTCCAAAGTGACAATACAGGAGAGGCCAAGCTGCGAGCTGCCCAGATCCAGCCCCTCTCACCAGCCTGGTCAGTGCCCACTTGCACTCACTCAATGGAAGGATGCAGCTTGCCAGTCTGTTTTCCAGCTGGGAGCATCAGTTCACTACTTACTGTCAGGGCATCAAAGGCAAAAATTGAGTGTTTCACTCACGTGGTTGCACACTGGTCAGATTCCTACATCTGATGTTCCTGAGGCTGTCTACATCATTTTGAAGCTGTAATAGGAAGCCTGCTGGTCATAGCATTGCAATATATTGTGACTGAAATATGCTGTGCTGCTCTGGCCAACTTCTATAGAATTATCATAGTTTGGGGGATGGTTTTGGATGAGAAATTTTCTGAAGCTTGACATTTCTGACTGAAGAGGGAGAAAGCGCTAAAAAGAGAGAATGACAGCAGAAAGGAAAGAAAAAAAAAACCCTAAACTGTATCAAGAAAATATTCTGGATTTGTTCTTCACTGTAAAGAAAAGACAATTTGAAATCCCAAGGGTCTCTGTAAGGCAAAACAGAAGTTCATTTCTTTTCTCTGGATGGGAGCTCCAGAACCTGAAGGAGCCAATCTGAGCTCACAGCAGGCAGCTTCCAGTCCATTCCTGCCCTGGGCACAGCCTTCCATTTCCAGCCATCAGCAGCAAAAACCTCTGAGCAAGTAACATTTCCTATACTGGATCAATACATTGGCTTGTATGCTTGAATCTGAATAAATAAATAAACTACCTTCCCAGGAGAGCCATGACTTTCATTAGGATTTAATTATAAGACTTTTATACAATATATACATATTAAAAGTCCGTATTCTTCTGTGCTGCTGAGTTGACACACAGCCCAAGAGAAGCAGGGCCTCACAAGCTGGGAGACACCGAAGCTGCTCTCTAGATTTCTAAGCATGCAGCCAAACCTTTGGCTGGCAAAAGGGTAATTCTATGTATTCTACATTCCTCTCCTCGGTGTAGACAATATTTCCCTCATTAACTGTTTGGGAAGATTTTCCACCCTACTTTGAGAATGAAACCTAAATACCCAAGGTTATGAATTTCTGTTGTTTCTCGAAGCTCCCAACTTCCAGGCAAACACAACAAAGGATGAAGCTGAAGACCAAACTCCAAATTTCCTTTTGTTTCCCCCACTCTAAATCAATAGATATATAAAAGTAAGAGATGAAAACAAATCACGATCATGCTGCAGCTTTCAGAGGAAAATACCATCTACAAGAAAACAAATCAATAAAACTTTGTATTCTTGGACATGGTCTTCTGTTTTGGTCAATAAGTGCACTCTGTTATGCAGTACATCACCGAAGCCTGCAGCAGTTTGCCAGTGACTGAGCACATACATTTGTGGAGGGGAAGAAATGGTAACTCCAGTAGCGAGGCAACTGTATTTCCCAAAAGTAATTTGCTTTTGATTGGAGAATTACTTGCCCTGCCAGCAGGTGGTGACAGACAAAGCTGAATGACTGCATGCCCTGCTGGTGCTTTCCTTGCATAGCTTGCTCCCCTGGAATGGAATACATCCTCAGCAGATGCTATCAGCACTGTTTCAGTTGGGAAGGTTTATTGATTTTAACAGGCAAACTGTTAAAAAAAGCAACTTCGATGGAAGAAATAAATGGGGGTAAACAGATTGAATCATCTATTTATTAATCAAACAGAGCTGTTTTAGTAAAGAAAAGCAAAACTTTATATATCTAGCAAAAGCCAAACTCAGAATTTAGGCCAAGAACTGAACAGGCTGCTTAACCCACTGCAAGGAGGCAGAACATAATTAGGCTGGTGAGAATTCAGGCATGATTTGGATGGGATTTTCTCAATGAATAGGAATTATTACAGGAGGAGCTGCAGAAAGTAGAGTGGTTTAGAAAGGTGCAGGGCACCAATATCGGGAGTGCAGAGTGTGTTACTCAGCTTTCAAATTAACATGAAAAGAAGTGTTTTGTAGCCTGCCCTTCATTTACCAGGCCCACCTGCAGAGTATGAAGGCAGCCACTCACCGTGGTCTGGCAGGAATCGAGATTCAGCAATTGAACTGAGTTTGATCAACTACTGCCATTGCCAACGTGAGCACTGCTTCCAGGGGTCTGGAGCACAAGCAAAGTGCTGCTGAGCAAATGAACAGCCACAAGCTTCTCCAGCTTGTAACGGCACGGAGAAGGTGCTGTAAAAGCTGCACTGTTTGGATGCCTCCCCTAAAAGTGCTGCCCTCGTGAAATCTGTCACGAGTTCTCCCAATAAAGATCTTAATTTTGCTGGATGGGCCTCCTCCGAGCAGCACAAAGTAACCATCTGTCACAACAAAGCATCATAAGGCAAATGAATCCTTCTTGGCTGCCACAAACAACACGCAGAGCTTTCCAGTCTATTGATTTTCTTTCTGTCTTTCCAAGTAGAATATTAATACAAGTCTCTGAAGGGTGAAGTCAGAGATTATCTTGGAGTTAATAAAGGAAGGTGTCTTGCTCTGACACAACACATCCAGCTGCTATCACAACTGCAGTGTCAGTAACCAGAGCAATGTGCGGTTCCACGGGAGAGGTGGGATGGGAGGAGATGATTCCTCCATCTCAAACTTCTCCATCATTGCTGCAGTGGAGGTTTGTCCCACGGACCTGAGCTAGCTGGAATAGAGGAGCAGGACAGCAGAGCAAACCCAATACACAACAGTTTCATTCTTTTTTTCACAGATCTGCCACACCGGGGCCAGCAGCCCCATCTCCCCCTGGCTGTGCTCCCACCTTGCAGGCAGTGCCCTGGTTGCCCATTGAGCACGCCCAGCCCTCAGCACGCAGCCTGTGCTCAGTGTGCTGGTCGTCATTATTACGATCTGCGAATTTGTAAGCTGATCATTCGAAGTGGCCAAATAACTTCGGTCAGATAAATACTTGAGATTCGTTTTGTGGCACATTTTCAACTGATTATTTGATTAATATTTTTCCCTGATGTTTTCAAAGCCTGATTTTTTTTTTTTTCAAGTTAATGAGAATTGATATGAATCGCAGCACACTGTGCTGTAAGTACGGAGATGGATACGTTGGCTGCAAATACAACGCTTTCATGGACCCTTCAAAATTCAGGAGTCTGTGCAGCAACAGTTGAATTATCTTCTGGGATACTCACTGCCGTAAGGCAAGGCTGAATATCTGAATCCACTAACAAAAAGATGAGGAGTATCAGCTTCCAAAGCACTACCCCAAGGCACAGCGGCATCCATCTAAGTATCATTTACCCTTTATTAATGGGGAAGAAGAAGCTGGCAGCTGGCAGCCTCCTTCCAGTGCTGCCTGCAAGTGAGCACAGAGCATGCAGTGGTGGTAATTAAATCATTATTCACCACCCCTGTGGCAGGTGCAGTGCTGCTGGGGAGGGTTTTCAGTCTCCTTGAAAAGGAAGGGTAGAAAATGACAAGTGAAGTCCAAGCAGCGCACTCAGAAAACAACCAGAATTAATCTCTTCTCCTCTCACAGGGACACATCTGTGCATCTGTGGTTACTCCAGGTTCTTCCCAAGTCAGTGCTATCCCAAAGGCAAATTATGTGAGCAGCCAAGGGAGCTGTATGACCACAGGAACAACTGTCCTGTGCAGGAGCCTACTTCTTCCTCTTGATTCTGCAACATTTACAGAAATGAGCTCCTAACTACACGTCTAACTAAGAAATACCTACCTTAGGGCAGAGGAATTTCCCTCAAAGGGACACACTTTGATATGGATAGGCAGATCATGTTATGCATCTTACAGTCAGTGGAGGAGCATAGGGCAGGGGCACCTCCTGCCCCCATCCCCACCTATCCTGGTCTAAAATGCCAGCACAGCCCTCTGGTGTACCCACTGCACCTCCCAGTACCATTTGCATTCAGGCAGCCAAACACATTTGGGTGCTGCCCATACACCCAAAGAAGATAAGAAGGATGAAGAGAAATGAGTTAACTTGAATAAAAACCACTCCACAGTAATTCTGCAACTGGAATATGGTCCAAACTGCTGATGGATGAGACTACTGATGGATGCCTTATCCTCAAGGCTGCACTGCTTCCCCCAGCCAAAAACAAGTGTGAAGCTATACCAAGGCTATGTTAGCATCTCTGTTACTACAGCACAGCCAAAGCTCCAGGGGCAAATCCATGCACTGTCGTGCTTGGCATCACACATAAGAGAGAAACAACCTTTATGCCAGGGAGCTGCTGCAAGGACACAGCAGGAAGCGGAGCCAGCAAAGTCCTGCCTGTGCTACTTGACAGAGAAGACCCCCAGGCTCTGATGCCTCCTAAAATTCAGGACGAGGACCCCAGCTCATGTGTGCAAACATGAACCTGGCTCTGCTCAGGCTGTGCTAAGCAGGGCAGGAGGCACAGAGAGATCCTTCCTGAGATGCATTTGTGAGTGTGAGCATTCCGAGCACATTCCCCACTGCTGAAATGAAGCCGTGGTTACGGCAGTGGGAGACTTAAACAGCAAAAGCTGTGGTTTCAGTGCAAATCATATATTAATGAATTTCATTTAATTATCTGCTATGTGAAGATACAATTTCTAATGAAACATGTCAGTCCTCGCAGAGATGATGCTGAACACAAGGCGTGTTCTCAGTATAACTCTGCAATTATGAAGATGAGCATTTCCATTTCGAATTGATTTTATAAATTCTTTTTTAAACCAAATAAAACTTTTTTAAAAAGTCGAGTGATGTGGCATAACAAAGCAACCATAGGATATTGGCTCATGATAGTTTTACTTTCGTAAAAGTATTTTAAAAAATTAACAGATGACATATGAAGACTCACCGAAATGAAAACCGGCAGTTTGTTCTGAAATACCAACAGACACGTTTCCACCAGGCCTGAAATCATGCTTTGGTTTTCACTGCTGACTCCCAAAGGACACAACGCAGCACTAAACCACATATGCACACGAGGAACAAAGCACACAAACATGGCACGACCTGCTGGAGCTGCACAGCACCTGTGTGAGCTGACGGAGATCCCACCTTTAACTGCCCATCCCACACATCCCTCAGTGCAACACAGAAAACCTCATGCATTGCACTGGATTCTATTGACCTGTTAGAAAGTCCTTCCACATCTCCCTTCCATTCTGTGCTCTGCAGCAGTGTCATTCACACCTATTGTTTTTTCTTGTGTTTGGCCTCTTTATTGTCTGCTGTAAAGAACACCAGAAAAGTATTGTAAAGCAAGGCGGTAAGTGGCAGGCCACTATTTTAAACAGTGTTTGCAGGAGAGAAAGAGCATTTTTAATAGAAAAACAAATCCTCGTCAGACAGCCAGCAGCCACTTGGCTGAGTCTTTTTTATGAATACTGCAAGGATGAATACCCAAGGATTTCCAGCTTAAACCTGGTATTTCCAGACACCCTGACTGCCTTCCTAATAGATGTTCAGAGGGGTTGTCCATAGATAATTACCTGACACAGCAAATGAAGGGCAGGAACAAACAGTGCTGCCTTCCTGGTCTGACTGGGTTGTAGCAGCTGGAGGGGCCGGCCTTTGCCTAGGAGATCTTCAGATGCCTCCCTGGTTACAGAATATAGATATGTAGAAAATAGAGTGCTCCAGTACTACATTAATTGTTTGACTTCGTTGTTTTGGGGTGTCCAGCATGTGTACAGATAATGGGAAAACAAAGAGGATGAGGCAGAGGGGAATGCAAAATGTCACAGACTGTTATGAAAAAACAATTCCTACATTTGCACGATTTCACAGATCTCATCCACGTCTCATCTCTCCCTTTTAATCATTCACCGCTTTCCTGTTCACCTTTTTCAAATAAGTCAGACAGTAACAGACGGAGGCAGCAGAGGGGTGATAAAGAAAACCAAAACCCTCACCCTTCTGCCCCAGCTTCTGTTTTTCACTGTTTTATTTGATAGTTTTTTAGACAAGCTGATTTGGCACCCCCCAAAAAAAAAAAAAAATTACCAACAAATGCAATCAAGCATTAAGCAAATTGATAAAACTGTATCATTTTGGAAGACAGTTTGGAAAGCAGTGGGCTCATTCAACTTTGAGCACTATGGCAGCACAAGGGCTGGGTTCAAGTAATTGAGGCCGTTCATCACAAGGAATAATGCCATCAGCTGCATCCCACCCAGAATTTTTGGTCTAATTATCTCCCTGGAGTGCCCTTGCAGACAACACTTCCCACTTGCAGCTCTCTTTGACCCTCTTTGATTTCTTCTTTGTTCCATTCAATTTTACTCTTGAACCACTTCTGAGTTCACAGTAAGTTGTGGTTACTCATAAAATGTCACTCAAGTGATGCAGGGTGGAAAGGTTAATGCAAATCAGGCTCTCACTGTTCTTATGCACTCTCTCCTTCACCAGCACACAGTTTTCCTCTCCCGCCGGAGCACTTCTCTGCAAAATAATTACCTCATGCAGACGAAACACGCTGAGGCTGAGCTGCTCCTTGGCTGCAGAGGCAGCTGACAGAGGAATCACTGCTGTTCTGCTGCTTCGTGCCAAGACTCGACCTGCCCAGAGCTCCCTGTTGTGCCCCACTGACACTGCTGGAGGCTCCCCGTCTCATGTTTGCATGCTCTGGAAGCCTGCTGAAGGGAGCTACTCCCAGAGTCTTAAAACTTCAAGTTTTGCCATTCAGCCCAGTCACTTGCTTGCATTCAGGTACGAAGAACACCAGCACAAAGCATATGACAGAGCTACAAGATTCTGCAGAAAGCAGCACCCCAAATGGCTGCTGAGAGGTGAGGGATGGTGCAGGCTGACACCGCAGCCACGGTTGCAGAGGAGTGCTGCCATGCAAGGCGATGGCCAAAGGGCTCCTGAGCCTGCAGGAGATGGGTTGTTTTCTTCCTTCTGCCTTCTTTCTTCCCCTGTTGGCTTAAATAAAACCCAGCAGGTGCAATAAAGCCACTGAGCTCTTTGCAGCTATAGCGTTACAAGTGTAGGAGAAGCATTCAGTGTGTCCAGATGCCCAAACTCTATTGCCCAGAGAGGTTGTGGATGCCCCGTCCCTGGAGGTGTTCCAGGCCAGATTGGATGGGGCCCTGGGCAGCCTGGTCTAGCATTAACTAGCCTAGGATTAAATGGCGAGGCTGGTGGCCCTGCATGTGGCAGGGGGTTGGAGATTTATGATCCTTGTGGTCCCTTCCAACCCTGGCCATTCTGTGATTCTGTGATTCTAACATGACATCTACTTTTTCTCCAGGCTTACTCATTGGAGAGAGTTAAGCTGGAATGGAGGAAATCTGCTGTTTATTCTGGAAATAATAATTCACATTATCTCTAAAACAAGGCTTTTTTCCTAAAGGATTCCAAAGTACCTACAGCACACATCTCATTTATCTGCCTCATGCTGGACCAGCACAGCAACATGAACCACACTGCACACACCGTCAGTGTGCTTTCATACTCCAAGTGCAGTCATTTTGCACTTGAACCTGTAGCAAAAAAAAAACCAAAAACCCTGCATATAAATCTGTAAACTAAACATATAAATTTTCAAAAGCAAAAGCACATTCTGTAATTCCTACATAAAACGCAGCGCATTGTAACAGTTTTATTATAATGGTAACTTGAGGATACTTCTTGTTTATGGGATGCAATAACCATATCATAGATAAAATAAATTCTAAAAGGCAGCAGTGGAATATTCAGCACTGCTGTTTATTAGTTGAGAATAGAGTTATTGCCAAGTCAACAAGAAACACCCCCATCCTGTGGCTGTTATTACGATGATGACGATCTTAATTAAATATTAAAATAGCAAAGGGGAAAATTCAGAAAAACCTTTAAAAACACAGATATAGAAAGTTACGTTCAGAAGAACACTGCGTTCCTTTTCTATCTTCTCTCCCAGTCCCAGCCATGCTCATACATCAGTCTGTGTCTCACTCCTCTCCTCCCCTGCTTCTTTCCCTAGAAGGAACACATTCCAGCTGCAGGACAGCAGCAGCAAGGCCTGTGCTGAGCCCAGACCTGGTGGTTCCTGCACTAATATCCCTGTAGCACTGGCAGCAATTCCATCTGAAGTAGCTAATAACTTGCTGATTGTAAAACTGTGTGCTAGAGATACATTTGGAGGAACGTAATTAGAGAGAGGTATTTGCTTTCGACATTCATACCAATCTCTCTCTCCCAATCTCCATAAACATGAGACTTTAAATGATGTAGCGCAGAGCTGCGTTTATTTATCTGCTGCTGAAATGGGACAGCATAGAGCTGTGCAACACGCTCCCAGTTCTCAGAGTATCAGCTGTATATCTGCAGTGGCTGCAAGACAGAAACATTTCAGCTAAATACAGAACTGGGAATGGGCCCTGAACTAATCCAATGCTCCACTTGGAGCGCAGCAGAGGAGCACAGCTTTTCCCAGGGAGCTCTGGCAGCTGCTTCAGGGTGGGCTCACTGCAGTCTGGAGCCACGCAGAAAACACAGTCATTGATTTCTACTGCAGGACAGTGCTGCAGTTCTGCTGGGCTGGCTGCGGCGCACAGCTCAGGGGTACCTTCCTTCCCTCAGCTGATAGCCAGGCTCCTGCTTTAACACCAAACACAATACTTGATATGGAGTCGCTCTAGAATTCCTCAGCTGCGTTCTCGTTTTGAAGGATTACAGAAAAAGTATTACAGCTTCAGACACCTCATCCAAGTCCTGCTTATAGAATTGAGAGAGCAAAAAAAACCCAAATTCACCGACAGCTGAAAGTGAGGAAAGTGGGATGGTCCAACCCTCCGAGCTGAAAATAAAAGTTGTAACTTCAGGATTCTAACCCATTTATAACCACAAACACCATTTCCAATCTACCTCCTGAATTGCACATGCTGAATTTGCTTTGCTTTTAGCATCATTTTTCTTATAATATTATATTATTATATAATATATACATATATCTTATAATATTATTCTTATAAAATTCAGAAATTCTCCATCTTAAGAATACGTTGAGTTTTAGAGGTGGTATGTTCTACCAGGAAGAATCAAACTAATGAAATCTAATGCCATTAAGTCTCTGATACCAAACACTGTTGAAGACGACTCTTGGGAGATGCGATTTGATTGCTCTGAATATTTGTACTCTTCCAGCAATGATTTCTTTTTACAAAAACAGAAGCACACTGATCCCATTGAAACAGTCTGCATTGCTAACATTTCACCCAAAGCTTCCGTATGCTAAATGCCTGCTTTCCTCTGACGCATCGTTTCAGTGTCACTGCATGCCAACACCTTGGTAGGATGGTGCTGATACACACCTCCTACTGCTACTTTCAAAGCCCGGGATCACCAAAAAGCAAAAGGAAGAGCTGTTCTGCTCTGTGGATGCCAGTCAGGGAGATTTATCTCCCAGCTGATACGCCCCTATTGCCTGTCACCTCAGATCGATTCGCAGCTTCATCAAACATCACAGCTCATCATTTAACAGGGTTATAAAATCATGCAGATGATTGGCACGGAGACACAATCTGCCAGGCAATGGTGCTCTGACTTCCATTTTCTTGACTAAAAATCCACAAAGGAGGCTCTTAAGGCTCTCAGACAGTGAGGGCTGTGAGCTAAGAAGCCTCTGTCCCACATGGAGGAACTACCAAGAAAATAATTTTATCAGGTGGGCATTCAGAGCATAACCTGGCTGCCTGGACAGGAGGAGCCTGGAAGCTTAAAGGAATTGCTCTGATTCCTTGAGATTTAATCAATTCAGTTCCTGAAGTCCAGTTGGTCCACCTCGCTGATCTCTTCTGTCCCACTGACTTGCAGTGGCAGCAGGATGCTGTCCTGCTCAGACGTTCCAAAACATCCTTCTCCTTGGCTGGCAGCACGGCAAGCCATGTCAGAAGTGACTACAGTCTGCCAAGGCCCAGCTGGTTCTCCTAGGAGGTTGGCCTCAAGCACTGTAATACAAACCTCAACACAGACAGCAAAACCAAAGAAGAATTCTGAACACATCCCATTAACTTGGAATGTCTGAAAGGAGCTGCTAGGAATTATTTACAGTATCCTAGAATGGCTTGGGTTGGAATCACCAATCACTCAGTTCTGACCCTTAGTTCTGACACGGGCACAGGCTGAAGATGGCTGTCCCTTCATTCATTCCACGAACTCCTAACTGCAGGCCTGCAGTGAGTGACAAAGACACCGCCACAAGCTGGGACATCCTGCTATGTTCCCTGAAGATCCATGCAGAGAAATTCTCTTTCAATCCCAAAAGCAGCTGGTCCTGCTGACTCTGCAAGCAAAGCTGCTTTCACCAGGTTTCAGGCTCCTAGCAAAACCAGCAAGGACAGTCCGAGGTTCTGCTCTTTCCAACACCTGTTTCTTGTTCTAGCAAACAAGGCCAAAAGACGTAAGATTATAAGATCTCAGATGGAAGCCTCAAAGGATTTTTAATCCTGTGCTGGTCAAGTTAATGCAAAGGAGCTGAAGCATAGAATATTATGGAACAGAATAATCCCTGAACTCCAGTGGCTGTGTGACCTGAACAAAACAAGGCCATGTGGACACACAACATACACACTTCTAATACATTTACTATGTTAAAACTACATATTTAAGAAGAGTTACTGCTCCAGAAAGCAGACTTTGCTTCATCAAGACATAGTTGCAATAAATAAACCAGCAATTGCTACAATACTTGAACAACCTTTACTTTCTTTGCCAACCTGCTCAATGGAGATACGTTAATTTACCTGTCACTATTTTGGGGCAGAGAAGAAGTTGCTGGCAAAATAACGATCATTCAGAGATGCTGAGGCCTTGAGAAATCAGTTCTATGTTAGCATTAAACAGCAGCAAGGATAGGAATTTGTACGAGGATGACACGTCACTGAATTTCACTGCAAAGATCTTTGATACAGAAACAACAACAGTAAAAAATAGCCTGAGGTTCTGATCTTTGTGAAATAAGGCATTCGGTTCTGGCTGATGCCGAGCTGAGATTTCATTTTGTTGTACAACTGTGATTTAATAAAACATTGGCTGGAGCACAGATATAGGACTTGGTTGGTGTACAAGCAGAGTTCTGCATGTAAGCACAAAGCTGGGAGCCGAGCATCCAAGCACAACAGTCCCTGCTCAGCATTACCTGGGCTGTGCTTGACCAGCCATCAATGCAGCAGTGAGAACTGGGCACGCAGCTCAACACTCCTGGCTGCATCCATCCCTGGTGTCCATCCCACTCTTCACTTCTTCCTAAGAACAGCAATGGGAGCAGGAGGAAAATGCCAATGCTTCTTTTGGCACGTGGATTGAAGCTGTCCTGCCCAGAGAAGTAGAAGGCAGAGAGTAAGCTTTTACGCCCAGTGTTGACAAGCTGCCATCCATACACAAATCCAGCTGACACACAGTCTCTCATCTCCCAGGAGGGAAAATGTATCTGTTCTGGATCCAATAAAGTCATTGCTTTTATTTATCTTGTAAACATCTTCCTGATAAACATCTACCACTGTCAGTTGCCATTATTTTCTTAGAAGTCTGCTGATAATGACCCAGTTTCTCATTTTCCAGCCTTTCCTTACAGAAGATAAGCTTTTCACAGTCCACCCAAATCAGAAAAAAAAACTTATAATGGTGTCTAGACACTGGGAGGAGAAAGCAAATAAGAATGTAAAATTACCACTGAAAAATCAAATAAAAGAAAAATTAAACTCATTATTTGTTAAAGCCAATTTTAGGGGGATTGAGTCATGAATTTCAGATACATTCAGCTATCGGAGCAGTACTGTTTTCTCAGTGCTTCTGGACAGCATGCTCTCCTGCTGAATGAATTAGATTGAGTTTCAAACACCATTTTGCTCAAGTTGGAGAGCAGTCCAAAACTAGAGCTACTAATTAAGCAAAAGAAGCAGCCAACGAATGCAGCAGCGATGCTAATATTCTTCCTAATCCTCAGGGATTCCATTTGAAGAATACAATCTGGAGCAGTGGCAGAAGGTCTGAATAGTCAGAAGCAACCACTCATCCACCATTTAATCACCTAAAATTATCTCATAGAGGACCACAGGCAAGCATCAGGAAGTTTCTCCCTAATTCCTAGAAGAGCCAAGAGGAAGGAGAGCAGCAAGGGATTTATGGGCCCATGAGCAGAGCTCAGTCATCTCCAGCTCTGAGGGAGAAACCGAGCGCGAAGCTTTTGCTGAACTATATATTAGCTACCAAGCCATTCAGTATGGCACTGCCACTTGGCTGGCCATCAAATAAATTCAACATTTAGAAAGGATTTTTTTTCCTGATGGATGTGTTCCTGAAAACAGATGGCCATAAAGGAGAAAAATAGAGTGGCTATGCCCCGGTAACAGCAACCTGTGAAGTCATTATCACCAGCTGCCCCTTGTGAATTAGGATTCTGTGTCTGTGCAATGCACTTTCTGAAGTAATTTATCAGCACGCGGATTTATGGACTCCACAAAAGCTGTCTTGGCCATTGTTTTTCCCTACACTTTACTAGAGACACCTCTATTTAGATTTTGTCAAGATTACTGCTCCTCTGTGCTGCTGCTAGGTGGGAGAAGTCCGGCCTCCCAGCAGTGCAACTGAATGCTGATCGCAGGAGGATGAAAGCCAAGCAAAGGTTTTCAGAGCATCCTGCAGCTTGCTTTGTCTTGAAGATACCCCAAGGAATGCATTCCCTGAAAGAGCAGACTACCATTTGGTGATGCTTTAGAGGAGAACTTGATTGTTTGGGAAGTGGAGGGGAGGTGAGGTGTTGGGCTGTTACTTTGGAACTGCTCTCCTTTCCAGCAGTGACTTACACCACACCAGCAGTGACTTACACCAGACCAAGCGTTTTTGCAGAGGCCTTTTTTGGCCCCCTTTGGGTAGAGCAGCACAGAGGAGCCAGGACTGAGGGCGAAGGCTTTTTGTGCACCAAAGCAAGCACGTTTCATTGCAGTTAGGTTACTGAAGAGCTAAGGAAAGCTTCTGTCCCTGCAGCTAGGAAGTGGTTGTGGTCCATCTATTGCCACCCACCCCACAGAGAGGAATCACTGCAGAATCAATTTTATCATGTGCCAGGGGCAAGAAACACAACCATTAATACTGCGGTATTCAATACAAGGAACCTGTGTTCTCTCTATGGCTGACTGAGAGTGATAGAAACCTCCAGGGCTAAGAATGAACGTGGATTACAGAACATCCACGTTCAATAAGAGGGTGACATGTAAGCCTTGATTTGTATCCCTCAGCCCTCACTTCTTTATTAGCAGAACCAGAATATGCCCAGGGGACCTTTTCCGAGGGCCATTTCTTAGTACTCATTTAATTACTGCCTTGGTAGTGATAATGTGACCCGTGGAGACTTGCTGTCATACCAGGAGCTCAGCAGACATACAATAAACAATAAAGGAAACAGAGCAGGCAGATGGAGCAGCTGAGCAGAGGAAGAGTTTGCAAGGGCCGTTTTCTCCTTTGCTGGGGCCTGTAAAGGAAGGTTTCCTCTACACTTCAGCAGTCTTAACAGATCATGTTCTACAAAGGTTTCACTGAAGGGAAGAGGTCCCTCGCTGCCACAGCACTGCCCAAGCCTGTCGCTCCCCCATACATACCAGAAAGGCACCTGCACTATACGCCAGGAGGTGGATCTGCTCCCTGAGCCACCCAGGTACAGCTGGAGTGCAGAGAGAGAAAGAGAAATTAAAAAGGGAAGGAGGAGAATGGTTGAGACTGAAGGAGGGAGGAGCAAAGGAGGACTGGAGTACGTAGGCATTAACAGATGCCAGACAACAGAAACCCTCTGC
This sequence comes from Tragopan temminckii, assembly GCA_028571105.1. Taxonomy (NCBI): domain Eukaryota; kingdom Metazoa; phylum Chordata; class Aves; order Galliformes; family Phasianidae; genus Tragopan; species Tragopan temminckii. The sequence continues at coordinate 2,920,186 of JAOWBP010004597.1, forward strand.
AATGAGCCTGGTGCAAACGCCTGAGCCTTTTCCCATCTCCTCCTGGACCTGCGTCCCTGCCACGAGCTCCAGTGGGATGCCAGGGCACAGCCCTCTGCCCTGCCCCATGCTGGAACACAACGCTGCTTCAAACTTGGATTTACACCAGCAGAGCCCGGCCTGACGTTCACTCCCTAATTGGTTTTATCTTTATTTGACCAGCTCTATTGACAACATAGGTTCCAGCAAGGAAGTAAATGGTGCGGATCAGGATAAAAGCAATGGGGGACTTAAGGGCAACGAAAAACAATGTTTATGAAACAGAGATGCAGAAAAACAACAGGGAAAAGAACATTATTTTAAAACTCTAGCAAGAATGTTGTACAGAAAGTCATTTTTTCTTTCTTGCCTGAATATTGATGGGAAGGAGCTGATATAACTGGAAATAATCCAGCTCCATCTGACAGCATGAATAAAAATCCCATATGTACAATGTGTGCTTTCTACAGATGGCAGCATGTGGAAAGATCAGAGAGTTAATGAACAAAAATATCACCGTAAAATAACCTGATGCTGTGTAATTCCCAGCTCCACGCACCTCTCAGCTCTTCTTTGCTCGTGTGTGTGTGTGTTTCCACCACCAAAGCCCAATGCAGAGCACAAGGTGAGGCTACTGCACCTATTAGAGGTTTCCTGCCCACTCTGTTTTTTAGGGCTGCTTCAACTCTGTCTGAAGGTGAGACTGTAAATCCTATCTCAGCATGCATGGACTGGCACAAGCTCCAAAGTCCTCTGACACGGAGAATATGATCAGTACCTTCCCATAGACATACCTCTGGCAAGTCAGATGCATAACCCCTGCAGCTGCCCTGTTTCTCCTCCCTGGCAGTAGTGCAGAGGTGTTTGGATGAGAACCAGGTTGCTGTCAGCTCAAATTTCATTAGAAAAATCTCATCCTTTGAGTCCAAAGTGCAGCTAATAGCTGGCAAGGGGATGGTAAGTGACTAAAGGGGCTGACTAAGCCCATTCTTTGCTCTTGCTGTTGACAAAGTGCTGGCTCCCAGCTTCTCTGGGATTAAGGCAGCTCCAGCTTTGTGCCAGAGGAACGGTCCCATCACTGATCAGGAGGAATTGGCTGAATCTGAGAGACACAGGCAGACAGACATGACAGGAAGATATCATTAGATCGGAAGTAAAGCTGGTAAAAATTCACAACAAAGACTGAATTTGAACTGGATCTCCTTCACGGAGATTGAAACCATCTTGATTTACACAGAGACCTTCACAGCACAGGTCTGAGTGCTGTTCCTCTTTCTGTCAAAAGACAAGAGTCACAACTCCCCCCGTTCTTGCACAGTCTTTCCTAGGAGTCTACAAGGACTCTGTTTCATGATCCTACCTACTGCCTCATGAATCTACAATGCTGTGAAATAGTGCCTCAGATACTCCTTCCTGTCCCTTCATGAACAGAACTGCAGAATCAGCACTTTCATGCTCCTGACAGCCCCTTGCTTCAGATGCCTCAGTGCCAGTTCCAACCGCGAGGCCATAAATCTGGTACTAGGCATGGACTGTGCTGCTGCAGGGCTCTCTTGCTGACAACTCACAGGTGGAGCATCTGGAAAGAAAATGGAGCTATTCATTAAAAGGTGGATGTGTTCTTGTATGGCTTAAGGGCATCTTAAGGAGCAAAGACAGTTTGTTCCCACAAGGCAAAAAGAGGTATCTTGCAACTCCCATATCCAACACACACTGCTGGTTTTACTCCAGTCACCACTACATTGGAGCCCATGAGTCCCAGGGCAGGGATAACCAAAGATCCACAGCCAGGATCACAGAATCATAGAATCACAGAATGGCCTGGGTTGAAAAGGACCACAATGATCATCCAGTTCCAAACCCCTGCTATGTACAGGGTCGCCAACCAGCAGACCAGGCTGCCCAGAGCCACATCCAGCCTGGCCTTGAATGCCTCCAGGGATGGGGCATCCACAACCTCCCTGGGCAGCAACCCATTCCAGTGTGTCACATGCACTCCTCCAAGCTTCAGTTTGCACACATATCAGGCTATGCTCTTAGCTAAGTGGCAGTTGCCTTTTCATTAACCTGCTCCACACATGCCTGCCCAGAATCTGCATGAAGCCAGCTGGGAAGGCTCATGTAGGCAGGGGAAACAAATTCCTTCCTTTGCCATTCCAGGGACATACTTCATCTCAGAGTTAACAATGATCTCATTTTGAAGAAACGCTGAAGGTATTCTGGGTGCAAAGTTGAAGCTAAGCATCAGCAAAAGAGATATTTACATTCAGCCTTGGAAAAGTGGGCAAATATATTTTAGAAATTAGTTGTACCGTAACTTAATAAGTTAATTAACAACCACACTTAGAATTCTGCTTTTAACACACCCACTTTTTACAAAATGCTTTAACAACACTCTTTGTGCACATAAACAGTTGTAAGGAGTGAAAACCAGCTCAGAGTGTGACTAAAATGTGAACAAATCCCACAGCTTTGATTAATTTAAGTAAATTTCTGTTCATAGGTAGATATGAAGAGATTAGTTCCACAAAATAAGTGATCACAGTAAAATGAGCAGTAGTTAACAAGACTGGTTAAAGGATCATGCTGCATCCTTTACAAATTTCAGCAAATGCATTCTCTGCTATTAGCTTCCATTCTGCTATTATACAACTGTCTCATGTAATTTTAATTCAACTCTTATTAGAGATGAATAATTTAATAGCAAACAGTAACAGACGGTCATCCAGCCTCTGGCGCTCAAAGGGAAAAAGAAGGATGTCAGACCACGACAGCCTTCAGCTGATGTAAATCAGCGCTGCTCAGACTCAGCCCCACGCCTGCAGCTGGCAGCCCCACCTGCATCGCAGCAGCGAGGCGTTGGTGCAGGGGTGAGAGGTGATCTGCCCATTCATGACTTGGCCAGCAGCAAACAAGGTTATTTTGACCCAAAACGCAGCTCAGATCAGGTGCAGCTTGCAATAACACACCTGCAAAGATTCCCTCCTTCCTTTCTTCAGGAATTGTTTGCACAAAAGCTGCGTGGTTGGCTCATGAATGGAGGCAGTGGCAGAAATAAGCTCTGTACATCACAGATCATACAGCTCTGCCCCTGCCGTGTTCCCAGCTCCAACCAAACCAAAACCCTGGCAGGGATGAACAGAGAGATGCTCAGGGGACACCTCTGATTCACGGCAATGATGCACAGGGGATTTCACAAACTCATTCCCAATTTACACCAGTGCAAACAAGAGATGACTCAGCGCTACATGGATTTGTCTGATTTCTCAAAAGCTCTCTGAGTCAATGTTTCTGCTAGGCTAGATTTCCATTTAGTCACAGAAATTGATGTACAGAAAGCCAGCCCAAGCCTCCGCACCGTGCGGTCCTACCGTGATTTGAACATCACTCATTCCTCATCTCTAGAACTGCAGGAAAAGTGGGATATTCGAGGCAAAGAAGAGCATTTCAATGTATGGAATATGCTCTTCATTCATTATTCTCTCATTTCACACATCAGGTTCTCTGAGCATGAAGCAGAAGCCATATGGCTAAAGCAGCACAAAATATGGGACTCCTATGCAGTGCAAATCTTCTGTTTCAGTACTTCGTTTTCATCCCAAACTGTGATGGAAAGCGAATGTTTGTTATTGGACTGAAACTCCAGAAGCATTTCAGTGAGACATTTATAAATGAGGAGAAACAGGTTGACATTTTCCAAGCTGAAAGATTTCACTGGTTTTTGTTGAACTGAAACATTTCCTTTTTGGTGAACTCAGTGTCAGGCTAAATACATTTTCCCTTCCTGTGGCTGTAGCACCACGTCACAGCCTGCCACCAGCTCCGGATGAATCCTACAGAAAATGCAGCACGTGCCAGAGATGACTGAACAAGAACATCTTTCACAATAATTTTTTAAGCAGAATTACCTCTTAATTCAGCAAAGTTGAAATTTTCCCTATTTCAATGGAACAGCTTTTAGGTTGCGCGTTCATGATGTGACAATGCTCTGTAACACAGACGAACTTCTCCCCATCGCTGCTCTCAGGACAGCTGATATACTTTATGTTTCACCAGACAAAGCTCCAGGAAGTCTCCAGCACACTGATCCTAACATCTCAGTCCCCATTCTGCAGCCAGGATGTATTTTCAGCCCAGCAGAAAGCCTGACTGAAGGAAACTCAAAAAGAAACGTGAGCATTAGAGGAGCACAACACAAGCACCCATAGTTGGATTTGAAGAGCGAGGAATCCAGGCTCCCTCCTGCCAAAGCACTGCTGGAAAGGGTCTGTAAGAGCAGCTCTTCCCAGCCCAGGGATCTCATCGAAGTGAGAACTGGCTGAGATGCCACAGAGTTCACTTTGCTCGTTAAGAAGAGGCCCTGAGCACAGGTGACTTTCCCAAGGTCAGAACAGAGGCAGGACTGCAGGACCCCCTCGTGCCCTTGTTAATCAAAGTCATTAATTTAAAGTATGAATTCTAACACCCTTTTAATCCTTTGTAACAATAAGAAGCACTATTAAATCCTCAATGTGCCTGCTTTAATTATAACCTATCAAACAGAATCAATTGTAAATGGTAAACGCAAAAAGTGGTATTCTGAGAGCAGATGAGATCGTGCCGTTTAAAATGCAAATTGAGACTGAAGCATTAAACCCATAATAACATCAATTAATCTTTCCCATGAAAACACACACGAAATATTTAATCTCAGTCTAATCTGAGAGGCTGATGGAGCCAAAGACAGCAGCTTTGGATCGCCAGGCCTGGTGCAGAGCACTGAAGGCTGCAGCACACGGCGCCTCTCCATCCATGTCTCAGCACAGCACCAGAGCAGCCCGGGTGATTTCTGCAATGTTCTGCACATGAGAGCTGCAAAACCAGCCTGAAAGTAAAAACACCAGTGAGAGTCCTGCCTGCGCTAAGAGAAATGAATTTGGGTGTAATGAACATACTTTGTTTTCTGGAAGAGGAATGTGCCAAGCTGGTTACAGATTTTTAAAGGAATATTTATAATGGAAAGCAAAGAAACTTCTGAATAAAAGGCACTTGAAACACAAATAAAAATGTTTTGTTTTGACAATCTGGGAACAGGATATTGATGTATTATTGAAAGAGCCTCAGTATTTATTTTCCCCTCCTGAAATATGGATTCATCAAATTCAACACGCTGCTGGGAAACAAACTGCTTTAAAAAACATGGCTGCTTTTTCTTGAAAAAATGTTCAATTGGAAGATTACAGAGCAAGGCTACATCCGAACCAAGTGGGTGTGGAGGGTTATCAAATCAACACAGAGGGGTTTTGATATTGCTCAGGTGCGTGCTGACACTAGATGCACTGCAGTGGAGAGATATCCCTCTTATTATCAGTGTTATTTAGCTCTGATAATGGGTTCAGTCCCGCAGAGAATACAAATGTAGCTGCACAGCTGGACAAATAATGACAGTATTTGTCTTCATGTCATTTCTGATGAAAAATATTGGTAAAAAGCCCGATGAAATTTATTTGGGATGAATTACTGGGTAATTCAACAAATGAACTCAGAACAGTGAGAAAACACACGGAGGACGACTGACTCCCCAGCACTCTGCAAGCTTTTGTGAGCAGCAGCAAGCCATGAGTACAGAACACAGGAACACCAGCTGGGCAGAACTCAGTGACTCCCAGCCATTCACACTGCCTTTACATTACTGCCTGCCAATGGCACCACTCGGAGGAATCCTGAAACATGCTGCTGTTTCAGGATGCTCAATTCAACCTCAGATCCCAATCTTTACAAAATCGATTGAAAAGAAAGAAAGAAGAAAAAAAAAACCCGCTGAAAATGTCAATGGACTTATTCATTTTTTAAATGGAGTGTAAATGAAAATGAGCATGCAAAGGTAAAACAGATCTTCAAAGACTGCAAATTTAGAGCATTCATGACTGAAATGACAACGCAATTTAATTAATTCAAATCCAGATGCAAAACAGTGAGAGATAGATTAGAAAGATAATACTCCATAGAGAGTGATAGAACTAATCCCAGTTATTGCCTGGAAGGGAAAGCTGTGTGCTCAAAGGAGGGGGAAAAATACAAAGTTGAGTTTCAGGTGATTCTATCGTGTTTTTTTCAGTTGCACAGCCTTGCCAAAAAATCAATTCTCTGCAGAACTGCTCTCACAACACGTGTTAATGGGAGGCAGGAGCAGCACGGTGCTGTTGCTGCAGTGTGCTGACAGCCCTGGGATCTGCAGGGCTTTGGCACAGGAGCAGAATGGGACCCTGGGCACTCACCTCGTGCTGCTGGCAGCTGTCCTGGAGCTCCAACTTCCAGATGAACTGCCACCAACTTTCCTCGACCCAATCTGTAAAGGGCTGAATGTCCCTTTTCTTCTACGCATGGAACAATCTCTTGCAAAACGAATTAGGTCACATACAGTGGAAGTCCTTTATCAAGAATTAGCTTCTTATCTATTCCAGCAGTTTTCATGTGGAATAGGACTTAAAATACCGCTTTTGGAACAGAAGAGCCACCTTATTATGGCTAACGTGTTTTCAGCAGAGTTGAGATGGAATAAAATTTAGGCTTCGATATGATTAGTTTAAGACACGATGATGGATAATGCAGTTTACCTGAAAAGTTCTACATCAATCTGGCCTGCAATAATTACATTATTTCAGCAAATCCCAGAAATGCAGTCCTGAGTCAGGATCCTACTGAGCTCAGCGCTACAAAAATCACAGAAAATATCAACCATTACAGCACTTCAAACCCTGCTATGGACAAACTGCTAATGAGAGTGATCAGTCTACAACATGAGAATGAGAGTTCCTTGCCTTACAGAAGCTGTTCCCCAGTTTGATTTTGCTGGTGTTAAGCTGAGCAGTCTGGGTTGCCCCAGATGCCCCAGGAAGTCATGGGAGTGGTGAAAAGCATTTTGCTATCGTTACTCTGACAGCTTATTACCTTCACAAATATAATTAACTGGGGAGAAGACATGTGAGATGCAATATGCCCATCCTACTTGCATGGGAGAGAGCGATGAAAGCAGAATTAAGTCGTGTCACCTCCAGTGTGTCATTTTTCTACAAGCAAGCCCGAACAGATTGATTTCTGGGTCTCCTTCAGCATAACTTAATCAATTCTGAGTAAATTTAGCTGGGCATATGGATGCTTGTGTGTCTGGCACCCGCTCCCTCCTGTAATACGGTTACAGGAATTTCAATCAGCAGCTCCAGTGGCTCCCACTGTACAACCACTTGGAACATAAAAGGCTTAATGCATTTGGAGCAGTAATTCATCCTGTCTGGCACACTGGATTGTGAGAACGTGGGCCATATTTCCAGCAGGTGCCTGAGAACCTCTGTGTACGTTTTGGTTGTCTCCAAATTTCCTTCCTGCAGAGTTGCCAAAGATGCTCCAAGCTCTTTCAGCTAAAGAGAAATGTCTCCAGATAGGCATTCAGAAAGGTCAGCTCGAGGCAAAGCTCTAGAAGATGGCTGAGGGAAGATCCTTGAAGGATGAACGCGTTCCCTTCTCAACAGTTATTATTACTTTGAGATGCAGCAGAGAATAGAGAATCACAGAATCACAGAATGGCCAGGGTTGGAAGGGACCACAAGGATCATGAATCTCCAACCCCCCTGCCAGAGGCAGGGCCACCAACCTCCCCATTTAATCCTAGGCTAGTTAATACTAGACCAGGCTGCCCAGGGCCCCATCCAATCTGGCCTTGAACACCTCCAGGGACGGGGCATCCACAACTTCTCTGGGCAAAAAGTGAGAAAAGTGAGGGTTGATTCATTCCCCTGCATGCAGGCATCTAACTCTGCCATGGCTTGGGCTGCCCTTGCAGCAGACCTCAGACCACTGAGACCCGCAGCTGGAGGCCAGCAGGATTTGCCAGAGTGTGAGAAACTGGAGAAACTCCCATTTAGACAGCTGAATTGAGATCACAGAAACAGCACAAATCAGAGCCAGCTCCTTCCAGACAGCTGCCAAAGGAGCAGCAGAAGGAAACGCTGCACAGTGAGGGATCCCCATCCTCAAAGAAGTTGGTGGAGAAAGAACAGAACCTACAGAAAACACCAAGCATGAGAATCACAGGATGCTTTGGCTGGGAGTGACCTCACAGACCCCATCCCAGCCATCAGATGGCCGAGCAGCCAGCCACAGGTACAGGTGCAGGCAGCCAGGCTGTGTGCTGCACTGGGACACAGCCAAGCACAGCGGGCAGATCTGGATGCAATTACAGTGACTTCATTTAGCTCTGAGGCTTTTAAAAGTCTCTTGGAATTTTTTATTTTTTTTTAATATATTAAGCTGGTGATATCTGTGCATTCATGATTAACTCAAGGCACTTCGCTGCTCTGCACTTACAAGAATGTCTACATAATGAGATAATCAGACGCTGAAATACTGGTTGTGCTTATTGATTTCCTTCCAAAAGTAGTGCCTCCATTTCCAACACGACAGAAAAAATATCGATTTTTTTATGGCTGTTAAATTTTTGTATTTTTTTTTTTCTTGGAGATATTGAGGATCCTATTGACTTTTTTTATTTTACTAAATTTTCATTAAGTGTGAGATTTTGGTGATTACCGTTTTCATATAATTGTCAATGAGAAGGTTCACAAACGTATTGAAAGGAGCAAAAAATGCCCTCACTTCAAAAGATGCCTAATAGAAAGAACTTGAAAATTATTTCTTCAATTATCTGCTGTCTCTCCCTTAAAAAACAAACAAAACAAAAAAAAAAAAAACCCAACTTATGAATAATGCTGGAGTCAGCAAACGGGTTTTAAAAAACATCTTCTGAATTTCCCAGATTTATTAGTTTATCACCACAATGGAGAAGAATATGGAAATGAGGGAGAAATACATTATGCAAAGCAATAAGTGACACGCAGCAGAACGGAAAGACGACGTTTATGCCACTGAGCAGCTGGGGTCGATTTATTGCCTGCATAGAAATGGAGGGCAGGCTGTGCTGGGGCTGCACACTGTGCCCCAGAGGTGTGAGCAGGGCAGTGGGACAGCACTGGGGACCTGCACCCACCTGCACAACCCCAGCAACTGCAGTGTGTGGCTGAAAGGCTGCGGCTGGGGGATGAGCCTCTGCAAACAGCACAACTCCACTGCACAACGCCGTCCCACCGAGCGCATTTTGCTCTCTATTTCTTCCAGTTTGGCTTTTTGGGTTGGTTTTGGGTTGGTTTTTTTTCAGTCCCTGAAGCCTCGGCTGGTCTGGGCGTTTCCTGGTGGCTGTTTCCAAGGTTGTGCATTCAGTACTACCTGCAAATCTGATCTGATCTGCAACACCTGCAGCTACCCAACAGCTGAGACCCTCTGAAAGAGGAAATACTGGCTACTGGGCAGCGCGTGGGCTGCTTGCAAAGTGGGGAAATATCCAAGCAGAATTACCTACAAAGACCTATGGGGCACTTCATATATATATAATGGCTAAGCAATCAATTCCAGCTTAAACTGTAATAGCAATATCTGACACCATCGCCAAGAAATACTCTGACAACCTTTTGCTACAGAATGACACTTTCTACTTGCAGAAATGATGTCATTCTCAGTTTTTCCAGATCTTTGGACTTGAAAACTGAAAGTGAACTAAACCTGCTTCACATTTGTTACATGAAATACTAAAAGAAATGAAATAGGAAAGCAAACCACAAATGGAGACAAACATTAAATCTCACCATTTTCCATTTCCTATACCTGCTAATTAAAACATGAACTCTCATCCATACCTGAGGACAAGCACGCCCATTCTCCTAAGCTCTCATTACTCACTTCTGGCAGAAGCACCAAAGGGTGTTGATGCACTGTCAGCTTGGGACGTGCCCACATTTCTGCTACATTCCCACAGCAGCAATTGCACCAATGGCTTGGAGCACCCCGGCCAAGTGCAGGGAGCAGTGCAGCTTTCCCATTGCTGCAGGGAGCAGTGCACAGCATCCCAGAGCAGAAGCAGTTGCTGGCTGCTGGAAGCCCATCACTACTTGGAGAGCTGTGGTTGGATACATCTCTGCTTGCAGCTCAGCTGGTTAGCTTGCAAGCCCTGCAGGCACGAGCCAAATTACAGAACAGAGCGCGGCGCAAAGAGCCCTGAGTCAGCCTCAGCATCTTCAGTATCTAATTCCTTGTCAGCTGCAGTTGCTAAAGGCAGAACTGCAAAACTAGGCAGGGGCTGAATTTATCAGAGTGACATTCAATAACAATATCTCGATGACACTTAGATCTTGAAGAGTTAATAAATGCTGCTAAGCTCTCTTCACCCTGCTTCAGAGTTGAAGAAGGCACCGCATTATGGACCGAGGTCATCCATCACAAACTTAGGAGATAACAAAGCAAAGCCACTCTTCAAGTCTCCCAGATTAATGCCTCCTCTGCTGGACCATCTGTAGCACATGTGCCAAACTAGATTGTTTTAAATGGCCTAAATATGTCCAGCTCCTGAAGCGCTGGATGCCCTTAGCAGTGTTTCCTTGTTGCCTAAAGGCATCACTCAGGAACGCTATTAACATTAACAGAGAATGGGTTTACAGCTTTTCTTCAATCTCTCCCTGCGGCCTCGGTTTATTTATTGTGCATGGGAGTGAAGGCAAGGCAGCCGTTCCTCATTACTAAGAGATCTCCTCCAATTTCCCTGATGTGCAATTTCCTTGTACGGCAGTCCCTGTGGCATCCCTGTATCCTGTGACTGTTTCCTGGAGCAGAGTTACTCACTGGATTTGCATTGCAGTCATACAGAGAAGCTTTGTGTGCACATCCCCATCCCTGGGATCACGTGCTGGATCAGTTTGCAAACTCCTCAGCTCCTGTGTGAGTGAGCCTAATGGGTCTGGAGCTGAGAGGTTTCATCAGTAATCCCAGGTGCCTTGAAATGCCACTTTTTTATTACAACTGCAAAGCTCTCAGGAATTGCAGCTGACCCTGGAGTCCCAAGCACGCAGTGCATTCGTGTTCCTTTTGCTGCATCCTGGAATCTGTCATTCAGATTCTGGTTGCAGCTGTTAAAATTTCATTGGCAGCTGCTGGTGCACCGTGAGACAGCTGCTATTTGAGAGAGCTGGAGCTCCTCAGTTCCTTAAGGGTACCTCAGAGAAGCATGGGCTCTGATCTCAAAACTGCTCCTTGGATATGTGTTACAATTTACACAGAACAAGAAAGCTGTGTACTAAACACCCAAATATTGAGTAGCACTTTATGTGTGGAGGAAAATACAAAACCCAAGTGGTAAATGCCATTTATATCCAGCTGTGCAGCATCAGTGTAAGACTCCCTGTATTGGCTACGTCTTAGTAAGTGTTAGTGCTCTTTGTTCCCTGCTGCAAACTGCAAGACCAATCATTTGTCACCTCCACACACCTTGCACACAGAACAGTGATCCTGGCTGTAGAGAAGTGCTGTCATCCAGATCAGCAGCACTTCTGTTTCTCTGGTTGCTCTGAAACCTGCACGCAAGCAGCTGCCACCCATTCCAATTGACAACAGGGTTCCTCCCCTTTGGGACGGAGCCTTCCAGTGGGCACAAAGTTCTTGCAGAATGCAGGGATGGGTTTTGCAGTGTCTGACAAGAAGATGGGGGAGGAAGAAGGAAGAGTTACCATGCTATGCTTCTGCTAGAGGGCTCTCTCTCCCATGCACATCTCTGGAACCTCCTAGAAATCCAGTGACCACGTTTGTTCCATGTGGGGCTGGAAGCAAGGCCAGTACTGCAGTTCACAGCATTGCTTTGAACAGAGCAGCAGTCTGCAGATGTTTGCAGATTTGCTGCAGTACTGAAAAAGAATAAAACAACATTCCCAAACAAAAACAAAGCTACCAAACCAGCCACAGCAACAAAAGCCAACTCACTGAAAACAAACAAACAAAAAAGAAAGGCTTTCATTTTTATAGCAGCATGTTTAATTAGTTTCATTTATCTGGGAATTCAGTTTGCTTGTTCTAGGCATAATAAACACTACAAGTTATTGCTAATGCAGGCTCTACCACCTGTTCCCAATGATGGGCTTACTGACCGCTATGCTATCCCTTGTTTTCTGCTGGGAGAGCCAAACCCGTACAATTTCCGCTCTGGTTCTGCCATCCTGACCCAGCAAAGAGACACGTTATACCTCCATCCTTGGTCACAAAGACCTCTGCACATCTCCTACGGATAGTAAAAATAAAGAGAAAAATGAAAAAAAGAACGTGGCAAGAAAAGCAGCTGGGCTGGAGCTTCAGGAGCTGAACTGGGACTGCATTTGCAAGCAGCAGAAGCAGAGCAAGATGCAGGAGAGCTGCCCAGGAGCAGCGGGTGCTGGGTTCAGAGGTGGCCACAAACTGTACCTGGAGAAGGGCTCTGTGGGTCTCCTGGCAGCCACAGCAGGCCCTGCACAGCCCCCAGCCTGACTCACTTCCACTGCCTGCTTGCTCTAAGGGAAGCTGTTCCACTGACCCAACCTGACTTTGGCACTCAGTAGCTCCACAGTGCAAAGGATAAAAGATCATCTTGAGCAGAAAAGAGAGAGAAAGAGACAGAAACTGGAGCTTTTAATCAGAAACCTGAATTAACCTTCCCAGAAGGAAATCTATGGGGGTTGTGGTTTTTATTTATAAACATACTTCTTCCTTCAGGCTTTTTGGTTGTTTTTTTTTAATTATTATTATTATTTTTATTTACAAGGAGAAGCAAAAGCATGGAGGAGGGCAGTGTTTTGAAAATATCTTAGCTGAGGATATCTACATAGCTGTGCTACAAAATCCAGATGATGAGAATTTAAACCCCAAAGCACAATTCAGTGAACACAACTCTTCATCCCCCCCCCTCCAAAAAAAAACAAACCAAAAACCTGACTAAATCTCATTAATTGGAGAAGGCAGTCCTGCTGACTCCCAGACAGCCTGAGCCCTGTTCTGAGGACTTCTTCAAGTAGAGGGATTATTTCCCCTTTGTTATATTAAAAGGTAGGTGGAAAGGGTAAGCACTGGAGAAACTTCATTATACATTGAGAGTGATTCCAATAAAAACGTGCTTTTCCATATGGATAAAGCAGAGCTGCTATTTGAGACACACACTGTGTTCTTCTACTGCAACTTGCAAAGGCTTTTCATTCTGCTGTATTTCATGTTTCAAGTGGATTATTTCCCTTCAGTTGATAAGAGTGTAATTCAGTTAGGCCTTGGAGATAGTTACTTCATTTCTCAAAAGGATATTTTGCATGGAAGGATCTTTCTTTTTTCCTTTTTTTTTTTTTTTTTAAACATCACCTACAGCCTGTGGAAATAAGATATATTAGCAAGTACTAAATGACTAATCACAAAGAGAGCGACTGGTAAATTAAACCAAGGTGGGATGAAAGCAATGCTTTTCCTAACTGTGAAGAGCTGTGCAACTCAATGTGCAACAAAGGCATGCCCAGCCACTGCAGGCAGCTGCACCAGGACCCTGAATCAGCCTGGCAGCCCAGCTGAGTGCCTTACAGACACCAGAGGAACACTGCAGCAGAAGTGCAGGAAACTGCCCAGACCTTTGGGCAACAGAAGCAGCCCTGAGTGGCAGCACCCTGTGCATGGCCACTCCGCCACTGAGGCCAACAAGAGTCCTGTCCCTGGGTGGACATCCCGCTGACGGCAGTAAAAGGTGCCAGAGCAAAATGAACCCCAGTCTGTGCATTTTCTCCCTGCAAAGACCGAGTGGAACATTGACACAGACAGCATCTTGGCTGTGGCACAGGACTGCACCACCAACGCTGCTCTGCGTGGTTCTGTCTCAGCACGTTCCCTCCTGCAGGGAAGGGCCACGTAGCATCAGGCCCCTGCAGTTTAGCAGCTTAGGTGCAGCCACAGATAGCTGAACTGCACAGACATACAACTCTTAAATTCTACTATTTCAGCTGGGATCAAGGCCAGAGAATGTCCTCTTCTGGATGAGTACAGACAGTGATGTCTATATGTTGATAAATGCAGATACATACGGGTGCTATCTTTGCTTTGCTAGGAGATGATGCTGAATTGTGGCACATGTGTTGGCACACACCACTTACATCGCTGCTCCATCCCCTCCAGACTCAGTAGCTGGCCAGCCCACCCCACACACTGCCCAGAGGGAGAAACACTCAGAAAGAGGGCAGGCTTATTTTCAGAGATCTCCTTAATACATTGCCAGACCTTCTCTGTTAATTTATGTGGTCGTTCCCTCTGATACAAAGGGAAAGTAAAGCCAATGATACCTTTCAGGGGAAGGATCAGGGCAAGTCCATCTCCCTATTAAATATTATGCATCCTTTTACCATCTCACAGCTTTGCATTTTTCCTATATGAAGGTTGTTAATGCATTAAGTTTCAAGCATATTTTGTAGAAGCCTTTGATTAAATACCTCTAAGGACAATAGCTCATTAGTATGAGATAGTTGCTGCCATTCTCTTCAGCTCCTCCTGGCTACTGCTATCTTGATTTGGGTGAATTACACAAGATTTCTCTGAGCTGCATTCAGATCTCATCTACAGCTAAGAAAATGCACTCTGCATTAGGGAGGAAGGTGGGAGACAGGAGGTGCAGCCTGGAATACCAATGTGGCACATCACCAGCTCCAGGGAAGGCAACACTTGTCCTCTGTGCACCAGCAAACTTGGGCTCGTGCTCTGGCTCTTTTCCCCACTCTGAAATGGACTTCTTAATGTCATCCAGCAAAGAGCTTAGGAGGGGAGCCAACGACAAAACACAGCGACTCTGGCCTCTGGAAAACACAAGTGAATTTGTCTTCATTGACTCTTCTGACTCCTAGCAAACATGATGAGCTGCGCTTGGGAGGTGCTCACTTCCCACATATAGATGCGAGAAGCAGCCTTACTAATGAATGCTCAGATGGTTCAGAAAGAATAAGCTAGCCAAACTACTTTTGCAAATGCCTAGACAACTCTCTCCTACCACCAAAAAGAGACTGTACAAATTTCTGTGGCTACCAGTCTCTAGAGGAAGCTTTTCTAGCACACAAAGCACTGTGCTGTCTTAATACTCTTTCAGTAAAGATGTGCCTAGCATCTGACGTGCCATGAGAAATAACTGTGTGTGATGAAGGCATCAGTATGGGTTGTGCTCTTCTTTTCTTCACCTCTCTTGTGGCACAGGGTGAGACTGTGAGGAGGGCACCCACCTGCTGGCTGAGCTCCCACGGCTTCCATTGGTGCATTTCCAGTAATGACCTTCATTAGTCTGCTTGCCATAAATACTGTTTGCAAGTTAAATGCCTAATTAAGTTAAACATGTTATTTTCAACCTAAAAACTCTTTTAAGAAGGTATGTTTTCTTCCAGAGGGTTGAACTGATGCGGGGATTAATAACAGGGTTGCACACGCAAGCTAAGAAAATAAATCTAACAAACTCCTCTGTGCAGGTTATGAAGTATGCTTGGATTGATACAAGCAAGGGCAATCATTTCTGACAGTACGCAGGAAAAAACCCACATTCTCCTTGCCTGCACACCTCACTTATTTCTATCACTGGTTATCTTCTTCCCCAAATGCTTCTCTCTCACTTTATGAAACGTGTGACCTAAGTAAAACTATCAACAGCACAAGATTTTTTCAGGTCAGAGGGATTCAAATGCGAATGGATCCAGACCCATGTAACAACAACAGACCCTGCCCCAAAAGCCAAGAAGTGGCAGAACACAAAAATACAGGGACAAACCCCTGAATTTCTTCCTGTCACAGGAGCACTGAACTGTCTGAGCAGAGCAACTCCTGCTGTTCTTTTAGGCAGTGCAGATGTTTGCATAACTTCTGCAAGAGATTTTAAACAAGGAACCAAAACCCAGAAGGGTTTGGCCTTAGATGAAGAGGATTTTTGTGGATGGTACTGAGAGGGGGTCATGGATAACATAAGGTTGAACAAAACTGTCCCTTAGGGTATTACACAATAATTGTTTCTTCTTTCCAGTTCACTGCATGTTTAAGCCTGTGAATTTTCTACCCTTAAAATATCAGGCTATTTGTAGAGAAAAAAAGCAAAGCAAGGCTGCTTTGGTCTGCAAAACCAAACTGCAGCGTACACATGAAGCTTTCTTTTGGCTGAGCAGCATCAATACTAATACAGTTGTACAACAAAGATACAGAAACAATTCTTCTTAAATCCACTCCCATATAATTTGCCAATTACAAAAATCACTGCTGTTAATCTGCCATGGATAAATGCTATTTTTCCCTACTAAAGCAATGATTTCTGCATCACATGAGGACAGTCACACCATGGGGTCAGGCACCAGACTTTCCTGGCACTGCCCTGCATGTACCCACTCATTTCTCTGCATTTCTACTGATTAAATAAAAAGGGATAAGCCTGCTGGCCTCACACAGTACTTTGAGACTCACCAGTTACAACGCTACGAGTGTGTTCTCACTTCCCTTTCCAATGGTTCCTGGAGAATAGAAGCTCTGACCGTTGAGTTTTACCACCAAGCTGCTGACTTCAGAGATGCTCTCAGGCTTCAGCAGCCAGGTCAGACGTTTCAGAGGAGCTCCGTGACTCCTGGCTCCGAATTGAGGTGAATAAAGGATAGGGAATGAGATCTGACACTTGACATGAAACTCTCCCTGCGCGCAAAAATAAAGTCCAGTGGAGATCTTGGCATGAAAAATAGGATTTAGTTTGTGATTTATCTGCCCTAATAACATACGCTTTCCTACCATTCCACAGTGCCTCTCCCACTGATTTTTCTTCAAATTAATTTAACGCTGACGGTTGCTATTACCATGAATATGTCACAATCCTGTACAGCATTATAAAGAAAAGGATGTACTACCCATAAATATTTGTGCCACCTCCCAGGTCTCTAATGGAATCCTCATCCATTTCCAAATTCTTTTACCAACTTATGCAGAACCTGGCTAAGCTGTTCCATTTCGTGTTGTCTTTGGAGATATAAATCTTTCTGCAAGTAGGAAGGAAAAGTTCTTCCTAGCCAAGCAGGACAGGAGCAAATGCAATCCATCTGACTGTGTGAGGCACAGGCACCGCAGTCAGGAACAGGGGAGAGCTGTGATCGCCTCTGCTGGGGGAGTGCACAGAAGGAGAGCTTTGACAGCTGGGGGTCAATAGCAAAGCTTTAAAAGCATAACAGGGGAGTTGTAGCTTTGTCCAGAAAATACTCATCCCATCACAACAGCAGCTGGTGGCAGGGACATGTAATTAACTATTGCTTACGTGCCAGTCTGGGCTGACATTCTTCATCCTAAAACATCTCAGTTCTCATTAACTTCTAGTCACTGATTCTTGCTTGCTCCACACATCCTCAGCCCTCAGCCATAAACTTTCCAGAGGATGCTGATGAGATTTGGGTAGCGCTCCATTTTAACCCTTCCAGAGACTCTAAGAGGTAGAGAAGCAAACGAGAAAAAAAAAAGCACAAGAACTGGAAGCTTTTCACTCTGTATATGAAGAGATACATAAGAAACCTTCCCTGCTTCCTCATGTTTTCAAGTTCTCCATCTCATGTCAGAAGATCCACACAGTTAAGCTCTCCACCCAAATTATGCTATCTTCACACTGCATCTTAGGTTACATCAGAAAGGCTCTGGCCTCACCTCCCTCACCCGCTGCCCTTGCTTGCAGGCTTCCAAGCTTTTCTCCAAAATGCATCCACAACATTAGAAACCCCTCATGTGGGCTTGGCCTCTGGCATTTACTGCACTCCCACGCTTCCCTGGCCTTGATACTCATCCTGCCTCTCACACCTTGCAGCACATCTTCCAGTAAACAGGCTCCCTCTGAGTGCTACAGCTTTCACCACCATTGCCAGCCTGTTGCTGTTTAGGCTCAGGTTTGTTTCTGCTAAGCAATCTTTAAATATCAAGTTCCATACCTTTTAGTCCCAAGGCATCTAAGTGGGAACCTGTTAGTCAACAGGATACAATCTGGTGAGTTTGAATGCATTTCAAATACTGCAACATCGCCAGGAATCCATCTGCCAAGTGAGCATCTATAGCTTATGATTCAAACTGTTATTTCCAAAGCATACAAGAAATTTAAAACACGCTGCTGCTTTTTTAGAGCAAGGACAGAAAGTCTTCCCCAATCACCTGATATATTGCTGCAGTTGTTACAGTATCAAGGATGAATCAATACAAAAGAGCAATCTGAATGTTGGTTTGGACAGTTTGTAGATTGATAGGATTTCCATTAGGGAGACAGAAGCAGTTTGGGAAAGGGGAGTGGAAATTCTTGTCAAAAAAAAAAAAAAAAGCCCAAGAAACCTTTTAGTTTTCTTGGATGCTTTCCAGCTGAGAATCTCAAAGCGTATCATCATTCATGGACAAAGGGTGTGCCTTCTCTCCAGACACAGAACCCAAGGCATCGACAGCAGTTCAGCTGTCTCAGTGCACAGCTTGGTGGGCACAGATTTACCATCCGCAGGCAGGTGGGCATCTGAAGTTCAGCACAGAGCACGCTGAACAAGGAGAGCACGACTTCACCTTTTCAAGGATCATTTGACTTTAGCCCTCCTCCACATGCTTCATCGTGAATTTTTCAGGCTACCTGCCTTGTTAGAGTCACTGCTCATCCTCAGTCTTCTTACTCCAGTACAGTCCAAACCTTGCCTTATTTTTAACATCCTTCCATACCAATCTGAACACAACCTGGAAGCAATTAATGGACTGAGAAAGGAATTGTGACACTTCAAGCATCCTTTTTGCTGACACCAGAAACAGCTGACGTTAAGTCATCTTCTGATTTAGACTCCCTTGCTCCTAACCATCTCCTCTCACACCATCTCATCTCTCTGGTTTCCTGACATTTTCTTGCACCAAGAACGAGGTGCAGGTTGTGTCTCATAACCACATTTTGCACATGCTCAACATCAGTAAAAATTGTGGGAACTTGATTATATTCTGAGATGCTGATTCTCTGCAGGATTTCCTTTGGGGGACAGTCAGGGGTCCCTGGAAATTTCCTGGTGGGGTGAAACACCAGGAGCTGACAAATGGGAAAATAACAGCACTGCATGTACCTTGATTCGGGATGAAAAGCAGGCTGAGCATTGCCGTGAGAATTATAATGGCTCTTTGATTCACACAAATGCAAGGGAACTAAGAGTTGATTGAGATTCCTGTAAAAATCAATTCTTCAGCTCTCAGTTCTTCAAAATACGCACAAAGCATCAGAAGCCCACACCTATGTGCACTGCTTGGAGAAAATGGGGCTGTATCTACATTAATCAGCATGGACATTTTGGTAAATTTACACGACACTATAGGGAGGGAAATATTAATTCAGCTATGGATATTTGTACTGGAAGAGAAGGAGCTCCTATTTGCTGCCTCAATTGTGGATAAAAATGCAATTCCTTTCAATGATGTTATACTGGATTACACGCTGAACTGCATTAACATATTCCCCAGTGTTTTGTGATCATATAATGAAACTCCTAATACAAATAGGCCATGAAAGAGATACTACTGCAGGGGGGAAAAAAAAAAAAAAAAAGCCTTAAAAAGACTTCAGGTTGAGAAATCAATACTGTTTCAGCCAGTTTACACTGGCATGGTTCCACTGACAGCTTCAAATGGGGGTCACTGCAGGACAAATGAGTGGGAGGCAGCCCTGGGAAAACCGTGCTCCTTCCCCCTGCTTGCAGCCAGGAGATCAGTGCTGCTGTATGCCACGGGTTGGGAGAAAGGCTTTAGCACTACTTCACCCCAACAGTATCAGCATTACATCCTCTGTGTGTCTGAACAGAGGGATGAGCCACCATCCAAGCCAAACGAGAAAAGCTGCACTGCTGGAGGCACCCTGAGGTCCTGCTGCTGTCTGCACTGGTGGAAAGCAGCCCGTGGCTCCAAAAGGGAGCTGCTTGTTTGAACAGGCAGTGGGTGATGACACTGGCTTAGGCACGAGCTTGAAGCCCACGAGTTACTGAGCGTTCCCAAAGCTCTCTGCAGCTGATGGGCAGACCTGGTGCGCTTCTGAGTTTCGAGTCAAGTCATTTTAACATCAAAGGCAGCTATAACTAGCATGGAATGAAACGCAGTTCAGCCTGTTGTGTTTCTGAAGATCTGCCACGATACCTTGAATTACAACCATTTAATTTCATTTTATTAAGAATGTTATTATAGGCTAAACAAATACCAGCTGATCACTGAAGAGGAGAACGCACTGAATTGTATTAACTGTTCTAGAGAAGATAATTACCTATTATACTGTGAACCTCAAACATGTTTTTAATAATCATCCCTTAAATAACTTAAATTGCATTATTAAAAATTAACTTCTGAGAATAATAATTTACTGTAGGCACAGTTACACAATGGAAACCCAATAGAGAGGAGCGTCTAGTGGTGAAAAATCTGCAAGTCAATGAATCTTTACTTCTTTTTAGGGCTCTCCCACAGCCCAGATCTACAGTCTGGACAACCTGACTAACTACAGTATCCAGCCTATTATTTTTCTAGCATTTTTTTATTACATTCTCATCAGAATGGAATCTGTGTGTCACAATCCTGTTCTGATACTTCAGAAGATCAGGCCATTATTTTCTAAAGCAGAGGTACCTTGAGAACAGCAAAAATAGGTTGGGAAAGAGGGACAGCCCTATATTTAGTGCCCCCCACCTCAAGGCAGCCAGGACTGAGAAAGACTCCATCCCATGGGGAATTAAAGCTGAGTCGAAGCATTATGACAGTGTGCAGCCATTTGAAGGCCTGGAGTGGTCACTGAGCTGTTTTCCTCTCTAAAAGCTCCAGCTCCAACCCACCGAGTACAACTTGCCAAGATGCACCCCGGACTCCAAAAGGAAATGCCTTTCCAAAAGGAAAGCAAGATTGCCTTCTTTCTTGTATTGCCCCCATGATACCACAGCCTGCAGTTCTCTGAAATGAACACAAACATACTGACTCCTTGTCCACTTTAGAATAAGATACTCACTCTTGCTAAGAGCTGTGCCTTCCCCTCCAAGTTTAAGAACTACCTGCCAGCGAGCCATCCTGAGACATCCAAATTTCTTTTTCCAAAAAGGAGATAGTGGACAAAGCAGCACCTTATGCAGAGCATTGCCTGGGGCACTGATCCTTTAGATCCAAAGCCCTGAGTTGATAAAAAGAGCTCCAGCTTTACTGGGAAGATCCAACCCACTGGTTTCCCCAGCAGGACACATGTTCAACACCAGGTAAACGTGTCAGAGCCACTGAACCGTGTGTGTTCCTGCCTTGCAGGCTGTCCCACTCCAAGCAAATACTCCCTGATTAGTTCTTAAATGAAAAACAAGTCTGCATCAAAACTAGAATTATATTGTCAGCAGTTAATTATCACTTGTCAAACACAGCACATGCTGCATTGTAGATTTAATTCTCTGTGTGTAGCTTTCCTTTGCTTCGGATGAGCGGGTCTCTCTTTGTTAAGAGATGTATATTGTTTGAACTACTCTCAGTGGATCCTGGTATTTAAGTGAGCTTTTGATTTCCTGGAAGATGACACACTCAGTGTTTTTAAAATGGCTAATTTGGAGATCAGACAGCACAACAGAGAATATATCCTAATGATTGCTTACATTGTACTCGCACCAATGGAACACTTTGATCCTCAGGTATTTCATAAACTGTTTGTACCTGTGGGCTTACTGTTGGATATACCAAAGTACTGTTCAGATGCCCCTGAGAAGCACGTTCGATGAAACACTGGTTTGGGAATATCTGCAGTATCTTTCATTTAAGGAGAAAGATGAGCTGAACTTTTCAGTACATTTGCTCTTTCGCAAATTCATCTTAAATCTTTCAAAACTGAAGCAACCTGTGAATTTGGATGTTCCCTCC
The DNA here is from genome assembly GCA_028571105.1 of Tragopan temminckii. Classification (NCBI taxonomy): domain Eukaryota; kingdom Metazoa; phylum Chordata; class Aves; order Galliformes; family Phasianidae; genus Tragopan; species Tragopan temminckii. Next base: position 2,941,969 of record JAOWBP010004597.1, read on the forward strand.
GACACTGCTGGCATTCTGTAAATAGTCCTCTGCACTCCTGAAAAAAGTGAAAATGGAAGGCTGTTGAAAGACCAATCGCTCTTCTCCGGGAGAGGGGGGCCTATTTACACAGTGACAGGCTCAGTCTCTCCTTGCTGATGGAGATGATAGAATTTCTTATCAGACAGCAGGCTGCATTAAGGCCATTCCCCCAGCAGAGCCTAGGAGATGTGCCCACTCTGCCAGCTAACTTGGATCTCTGCTAAAGCACCCACTCTATAGGGGGCCAAAAGGCTCTGGCACTCATACAGAAATCCTGAGCACATCTACACATCCGCTGTGATAGCAACATCCCAACACAGCTTTCTGTGAGGGTGACTGGTGTCACAACCTGGGGATGTGCCCAGCACAGCCAGGCCACGATGGGCATCAGACTGCAGCAATAGTGGGAACAACAGCAGCAGAAACAAAATATTACATCGCTTTATCACAGGCTATGAAAATTACTGCCGTCCTGACAGAACGGACCCAGCGGAGGATATTTCTTCTTTCTTTTTGGCAGCTTTTATTTTTTTTCTGGTTCACAGTTTCCTTTGTCCGATTATGGCTCTAAATGCAGTCGTTTAAATGAAGGATTCATGCAGCTTGCATCGGCTAAGTATCTTCCCATTGAACAGATGACATTCCTGCTTTGCATAAGGCAAGAATTCCTTTATCTGGCATGATTAAACAAAGCAGCACTTTCAAGATGTACCCATAAATTCTTGCATTCATTTAAGTCACAAACAGCATTAGCACAATGGACAGATTGTGTCTAAGGCAGGGAAAATAAAACTGCCACATGGTATTGATTTAAGTGTCATCCAGCCATCCTCACAGTTCAAAAACCAGAGTATACTTGCGTTAGCACAGCCATCAGTAAATACAGGAATTAAGGAGATGGTGTGAAGGGGAAGAGAATGAACAGTTGACAACGTTAGAGGTTTAAATCCATTATCCTTTGGCCTAGGGAAAGGAAAATAGCCATACAGAGCACTTAAATCCATTATCTTTTGGCCTAGGGAAAGGTAAATAGCCATACAGTCCAGTCTGCCTTGATTTACAGAACAGCCCAAACCCATGCCTCTTTCACAGACTTCTTGTTCCACCTTTATCTTCTCAAAGAGAAGGCTGAGTCACACCAACATGCTGAGAGTGAGCCCAGCCTCACACCTGGTACCAGCGGGCACAGGCAGCTGATCTCTGCCACATCCAGCACTCAGAAACACGCTGCTCTGCAGGCTGTGCCAGGGCATGGCAACAACACTGAGGCCACACGACCAGAGCTAATGCTCTGAAGAAGCAACCTGTGAGCTTTTGCGTGGCTAAACTGAGGGATGTAAGAAAAAAAGTGGGGGTGTAGTGCCCTGGGTGTCAGTTCAGGCAGCATTTGGTGCTTTATCTGAACCTGAAGCTCCAAGAGGCCTGAGACTGCTATCAGGGTTGCCTTTTTCTTATTGCCGGGTTTCTAGCTTTCATGGCTGCCACAGGAAAACGACACCTGCATGCAATCTAAAGGCTCAAACAAAGAGATGAAATGCATCTCTTGGAGAAGAGACTGTAGGGCTAAATTGTACTTTTAGATCGGTCCAAAATAGGCCTAAACCACCTGTGGTCCAAGGCTAGGATCCAGGCTGCAGTGGTTCCCTGCCAGGACTGGCTTCTGGTTCCCTGCGTGCACTCCTGGCTTATGGAGAGGCTTGTGCAGCACCAGGCACATCATGGCAGCCTTCCAGCATGGAACCCATATGTAGTTCCTGTCCACAGGATGCTCATTTAGGATGCAATTACTGTTTTAGAGAACTTTCCACCCAGACTGAGGCTATCTATATTTACACAAAGACCAAGTGGGAAGAAAACTAGAAAAGAAAAAGAGAATTAAAAGCACTGAAGTTCAGGTAGTATTCTCTTATTTCAGAATTCCATACCGATGCCATCACCTTGATTTTCTGCACTGTGCCGTTCGTTCCCTTCGTGCAGAACTAGATTCTTATCTTTTTGTGCCATTTGAAGTAGTGTTTCTTCAGGTGAATCCAAAAGGTTCTGAAGGGTTGGGGTGTTTTTTAGCTTTCTCAGAATGATTTCATGAAAATTATACCTCTTCTGCAACATCCTTTACTTAAACAAAAAAGGAGGGTGAGAGCACTGCAGGATCAGCCACAATGATTATTATAGAGAGATAATGTAAGTGAAGCCATTCAGCCAATTTACTTTCTAACTAAGGGTTACACTAAATAGTTTCATCGTGATGCACTGGGAAACGCTCACTGCAACAACCACACTCCTCCCCACCTGTTCTTCTGCAGATGTTGGCACTGAGGCTTTTTTCCAGTCTCTCTTTCCAGCTAAAGCAAGGCCCTTGAGAACAGCCCCCCAACTGAAATACTCTATTTGAAAAGCAGTAAAATGCTGCAACTAAAAACACTGCCATTGCATTCTAGCCCCTGAGAAGTCAGCCATAGCCTGTGCTGCAACTCTAATATTACAGCTGCTTTCTCCCAACATGGATGAAGCATGGTAGATTTCACCCTCAGGGAACTCAAGTTAACAAAAAACGTGTGATGCTTTGCACTTACACTACTACTTTTTGTCACAAGATCTCAAAGCACTTTTCAAATGCTAAGGGAGCGAACTTCACAGTTTTGGAAGTTTTCAAATATATCATTTTACAGCCAATTTTTTAGTGAAGTGTTTAACACTACTGCGATTCTGTTCCCCCAGGATGTCACTGTCATTCTGTTCCAGGAAGGCCAAGGAAGGGTGAAACAGACTGCTGTAGGTTGCTCACGGACCTTCTGAACACTAAGAAAGTACTATGTGAACTAAGAAAGTTTGCACTACAGTCTTGCATTGCCTCTAATGCAAACAGGATTGCAAGCAGTGTAAAGCATAGCAAGGACAGGCCTTGTGCAACTTATTTAAAGCAGCCCAGAGATGTGCTGAGGCTGCATGCTCTGCTCTGAGACCCTGCACCACTCACCTCCCAGAGCAGAAGGAAGCAGCTTCACAGAGGTGATGGTTTCTCTGATCTCACGCAAAGCAACCCTGGAAGTGAAAGCTGGGTGCTTTGTAACATAGGTCATCACTGCCCTCTGCAAAGCGTGGGAGCTGAGGAAGAGTGCTCAGCCATGAAAGCAAGCAATCCACATCTCTGATTTACTGTACAGCCAACTGCAATAGAAGGGCTTCCTCTCACCTGAACTGAGGTATGACTGCAGCTGATCAGAAGAGGGCCTCTCTCCTTCTACCTCCATCATGAGCTCCCACCCTCCCCAGAGCTCACTCTTTGAGCTGAATGCCTACTTCTGTCCTTGCCTTAGAATTCTGCATTAAGAGTATTTTTTGTCTCACTTACAAGTTTGGGAAACTTATTAAAACTCTGAGATGCTGCACATCAAAACAAGATTATATGTAAAGGGAGAAGAAATACATAGTAATTGCCACATAATGCAGGACTTGGGAAGAGAAAGAGCATGGAAGTGCTAACAAAGACACTATCGACAGTTGCAATGAAGTTTCTCTGAGGGGCAAAGGGGAAGAAAGAAGTCTTTTAGTGTCAGATTCCCGTATCCTCCCCATTACAGTGCCATCTGTGCAAGATAAGCCAGAACTCAGACCTGGCTTCACATTCCTGGGCTGTTTCGTGGTTACGAGAATCGACCACATAACAAGATTCTGCACAGAACTGGAAGCAGGGAGCCACCTGAGAAGCTTCAGTGCCACTTACACAAACTCGGGGGCAGATCCAACTTGCCAGGGTAGCTTCCAGTCTTCATATGGGATAGCTTAACCCCAATGCTATCTTTTCCATTCACCTCAATTTCTGGGGGAAAAAAAAAAGGTTCAAGAAAAGGGAAAAAGGAAAGCTTGCAAGCTGTCTCTGTCACTTGAACCAATTGAGAAAGAAGCTACACGAAACTAGTTTATTTCTGGCTGCTACACCACACTCTGGATGTAACCTTCACTGCTGAAAACCCCTGAAGCATCAACTGCTGGGGGAATGGAGCAGGAAGCACATTCCCCACATGCTGCTCTGCACGCACTCCTCCATCCCTCCACTGCTGGCCAGCAGCCAGAGGCAGAGTACCAACTAGGCAGATTTTGATCTGAACCAGTATTTTGATTTTTGCCCATCTGGGAAGCTAAAAACCACTGTAATTTACAGCTTCATGCTGCCTTCCATGGCTGTGATAACTGTACTGGTTTATAACCATCACACTCATCCTGAATCCACCTCCAAAATACTGAGGAGCAGCATTTGTTCATGCTATGACTCCACTGGCCCACCACCAGGAACTTCTGAGTTGAAACTCTTGTCAAAATCAATGATAAAACTTATCTAAAGTAGTTGAGAGAGCATCTTCTAAGAGATGCCAGTGTTGTTTATGTGCTGAAGGGAGCTGTATCCCAAAGACAGGATAGAACAAAAAGATTGAAGAGACTGACAACTTCCCACCCTCCTTCACAGCCTTTCTGTTTAAAGAGCAACCAGTGACATCGAGTGGCTGCAGCACCCAGGTAGCACCACGACAGCCATTCAGCCCTCCTAAATACAGCAGACAGCTGCTGCTCTCCAGCAAGCCATGCCAAGCACAGCGAATGTCCACAGCAGCACATCCCCACTGTTCTGTTTCCTGCAGCTTCACGGTGATCAGGGACCACCTTACCTGGACTAAATGCAGGTTTTCTACTTTTCAGAGGGAATGAAGATAGACTGACTCTTTTAGAGGTTGCCTTGTTTTTCAGAGACCATACCTTGTTTTCTCCACTGCTTTCAGAACATCCCCATGGCTTGCTGTGCCCAGCTGCTGAACACAAACACAGCCTCTTTCTACCTTCATTACAGGCCCCCAGGCTCATACCCACATCACCCAGCCCCACAGCTGCCTACATACTAGCTGACTGGGAGTATAAAGAGGAGTGGAAAATGCAAGGTAAGAAAAAGGAAAACTGATAGGGTTATTTGAGATTTGTTCTCTTTCATGAAGTGACTGTCAGTGTTAAGAACATTTTGACAATGCCAGTGAAGTATCAGATGGGGACAGTGGTGGCTGCTGCTCAGGATAGACTCATTCAAATAGATTCAGGCCATGTCTCCTGTCATCCTAATTATTGCCGTAACAGAAAGGGATGCTGAGAGAAAAAGGAGAAAAAGAGCCTAAAGTGACAAGCCTTTTCTTTCAGTTTTAAGTCCCACAAAATCCCAGCTCTCTGGATTTACATGCTTTATTAACAGGATGTCCCACAAAATGGAACAAAAGCATTAACCAGCCAGGATAAATCCTTGCACTGAGCTGGCTGTGATGAAGTCCCTGAGTTCCCTGTGAGCATCAGCTCAGTGACAGGCCACCCCTCATGCTCCTGCAAAAGCTGGGGAGAAAAACCAGCGGCATGGAATATTAATTGAATTGGGCTTCTTCCCAAAAGAAATGTGTGCCCACATACTTGTGTTGCATATAGTTCATGGTATCACGACACATAAACCCCATACCCTGCAATACAGATCCCACCATGTGCTGGTGCCTGTGCAAGGCTGCCCACATAAACACTGGGCTTTGCTGTTCACATCTGCCCACTGAAGTAGCATTAAGGACACTAACAACAGACCTCAGAATCAAACCCCCGGCTAACCTCAAACTGGCCTCAAACAAAGCAAGCTGAACCTGTAGGGCCAGAATGGCATGCAGTGACACCGTGCACAGAATTTCAGAGCAGCAAAAAGCAGTGTAAGCCAAAGAACCACTTTGTGTAGCTCTCCTGCTGTCAGAGACTCAGCTGTACTTGCGCTTAGCTTTTAATTTGTATCCTGACTTTACTACTCTTTACTCCATGTGTGTATTGGCAAAGCTCCTGCAATGCAGTTATTAAACTCTGATACGTGTAGGTGTATAATTGCAGAGAGGGCTCTTTTTAATAATGTATTTTGATCCATCTACAAATACAGAACATAATTATCTGCAATTATCACACGCTTGTCTAAATAACTGTGCATTGTTCCTCCACCCACTGTACAATATGAGCTTCTTAGCACAGCTACAGTGATGCTCAGTTCACAACTGTGCACTCCACCAATTGCAGAAAGGATATTTGTGCACCACATGAGTACTGCGTTCATTTTTGAGCCCCTCATTACAAGAAATGAAGGTGGTGGAGTCCCGGCCCCAGGGGTGTTCAAGAAACATTTGGATGTTGGGGATCACAGTTTAGTGGGAAATATTGGTGATACATGGACAGTTGGACTGGATGATCTCAGAGTCTTTTCCAATCTCGGTGATTCTGTGACTTGCCTGAGCACCCTGGGCTGGTCACATCCCTCCATCAGGCACTCCATCACCAGTTCAAGCCACGACCTAACAGTCCCTATGCATGGAGGAAAAAATCAGCTTGCACTCAGAGCCTCCACAAGCACACAGAGCCAACCATCACCCAAGGACACGCAGCAGGTCAGGGACAGCCAGCTCTGCCTCTTCCCATTTCTGGGTTCTGTCCTCATCTTGCTGTTCCAGCCACAGCTCATCACTTCCCAGCACAGTTACTCCTTCATTCCAGCACTGATGGATGAAAGACACAAACCTGAAGCCTTCATGTACGTCAGCATCTCGCTGAAGAGCCCTGTGATCTCTGTTTTCCCTTCTCTCAGAATGAATAAAGTTCAGGAAACAATACTGACACGTATGTAAGCATATTTACTGCATCATTATGCTTCAGCAATTAATGTCATTGATCAACTGCATTTCACCAAGGAGAAGAATAAGCTTGTATGAACTGTCTTCAGTAAAAATGGCATTTTCACAAATAGAAGTCAGGAGAAAGTAAGACAGGGAGAACACACTAAAATACGTTCTAAACTTTTTAAAATCTATTCCTGAGTGGCATCACAACGCAGCATCGTTTCTACATTTATCCAGTAAACTCATGAACTGCACCCTTCACTATGGATTCTGATTCCCATTAGGGTGAAATATTGACAGCCTGGTGCATTTGAATAGCAACGCTACGCAGAGTTGGATTTGACAGTGATTATTTGAAATATAATTGTCCGTGACATCCATATGACAACCAGGTGTAGGTACTGAATGGAGGCAGGCTCTGTAGGAGGCCCAGCACTGAATTTGCATCCGTAGGGAATGAAGGATCATTTTGTCCCTGCAACAATTTAGCAGTTCTTTGTTATCTTTCTAAACGTCACCTCCATCAAATAACGCATTTTCTGTCCATCAGTCTTACATATACATACATTTCACATTTCACTCTTGTTACTGCCGTTATCTGATGGAAAAAAAAAAATTCTTCTTTAAGCTTTCTGCCCCAAAAATGAAGCATAAAAAAAGCTCTGCTATTTTTCACTTTGATTTTATATATAGACACATTTTGTTTGTTTGTTTTTAAAAATCCCTAACAACAGCAGCGAGGAGGGGAAAGGGATGGAATTACATTTCCCTGTAATGTGGCTTTGGAATTTTAACACGATGATGTTCCAGGAGAAGAGCTTAAAGGATCAGATCAAATAAATTTTGCCATCAGAATAAGAGATCTGTCCTCAGGTGGGGAAAAATATTTTAATTTGACAGAGGGCTTCGAGGGACTTTGACAGAATTCATTTTGCTGGCAGATATGATCTAGGTATCAGACAAAAACACATTTTGTCATAAGAACACTGTTAGCTATTTGACATAATGCATTTTGGACACAATTTGGTTTTAGAGGAAGTGACAGTCACTTTCTTGTCAATGAAGCACTGGATTATTTTTTCTGCATAGAAGGACCCCAGTCTTCTTCCCAAAGATGGGAAACAGTAACAGCACAGTCCTTCTAAATAGGAATGAATGTCTCAAGTCACCAACAATTGTGACAGCCCTTTGTGTGCACCACCTTTGTCATCTACACAGCAGGAGCTGCCCAGGGAGGTTTGGGGAGATGTAAGGAGTTGCACCCTGTCCCAATCTCCTGCCCAGAGCTGAAGGAAAGTCTGGATGCTGCTCACAGACATAAGATTTGGCCTTTGGGCAGCATTGCATGGAGCCAGGAGCTGGACCTGGTGACCCCCTGTGGGTCTCTCCATACCCAGGATGTTCTGGGATTCTATGAGTAAAATGAAGAGTGCTCTTGAGCAGTATTACTTCTGTGTGACTGCAGACATGTCACACAGTACAAAGACAGCCCTGGAGGACAGAGAAGGAGGCAGACTCCCCACCTGACAGTTTCCTTGGCCTCTCTCAGTCCCTCGAGGCATCGCTGCCTATCAGCAGTACAATTTCAGCAAGGAGATACAAGCACTTGGGATGGCCGATAGCCTCACACCCATTGCAGGGCACATAAGCGAGGGTCTGAGCCACATCAGGCTGAGACAGGAACCGAGTTTACCTCTGGAGACTGAAGCAAGTGCTGTAATCACTTGTCTATGTCCAAATGGCAAAGCAGCTCAATGTCTGCCTCTCATTTCTGTGTGGGGGGGAAACACTTTGGGCAGCTATTATCAGGGTTGGCCCTCCTAGCAAAGGAGGAAGGAGATCTGTCCCCAGTAAGCCATCTGCTCCCTGCATGACCTGGGAACCTCCAGCACACAGAGCAGCTCCAGACAGGGTTCTGCCTGTTCTCCAGGCAGAAATGCATTCTGCATTCCAGCTGCCTCCTGCTAAAACACGTGCTGAGTTGTTAGGGAGGAGGTGTGGAGTTCAGCACTCCTGTGCTTTCAACAAATGTTGGTTATTACAGAAACCTGAGATGAAAATTCCCCTTTCAGTTCTATTCATCCCTCACAGTACAGACCTCACTATACCTCCCTGTGGACTTGACTGATGTTTTGTTATTTTTCTCCAGTCCCTTTCCTTCCTGTCTCTCATTTTTGTTTTCTTCATTCTTCTCTTTTTGTGCTTTGAAGAGCTCACCGAGTTCATCCTGTGCACCTGCTTTGATTGCATTCAGAGAGGGATTGATAAGCATGGGTTCATTTGCTGAAACTTTCTAATAAACTTCCCTTTGGTTAGACAAATGTGAGTGATAAGTCACAGCCTCTGTTGTTCTGGGTTCTGACAACACAGTGGAAATATTTTTAAACAAAGGCACGAAAAAAATTACATATTTATTTAATGAAAAAAATCACCCTCTGTGCATAAACAGACTAGGCAGGTCTTCACCAAGGCAATGTGTGAATATTTACAGCATCTGGGCCAGAGAATAGCAATCTAATCAGCAAATCCTTATGTACAGAATCCCCAAAGCAAGAATTTGAAAACAGCAAACATCTCACATGAAAATTCAGTAGTATCACTGCAACTTCACAATCCTTCATACATTTGAATAAGGCCAGTTTCTGACAAAGCAAGATCTGTGCCATACTGAAACATTCAAGATGAGCTGCTTGAGGTCTCAAACTTTGAACTGAGCACTACCAGCATTTTGGAAAAAGGCCCTGGCACTGAATCCAGAGTAGAACTGAAGGATACTAAACAGATAAAGTAACCCAGAAATGTGACATCAATGGCTGCACATCAGAATGCTGGGAGAGTCTCATGTGACTGGGAGTAGGGATAGCAACCAACAACCTCCAGGTGCCAGCAGTAAAAGCACTTGTGCAGGGAACAAAGGCACTGACACCAGTGCTGGTCCATACGCTTCCAACAAAGTCAACAGAGCCAACAGGAGGATGCAGCCCATGTAATCAGAGCCTTCAAACAGGACGAGTGACAGTGCTCACGAGGGCCAGACCCACTCCACATACACTGCATCACTACCACCACTGCATCAGCAAAGCTTGCAGATGGACACCAGTGGACATATCTGGCCCATAGCTGGAGGAACATCTCAAAATGAAGAAACAGTAAAAATTTGACATGCCCAAGTTCAAATGCACTCCTGAGAGATGTTGAATGCTTCCATATCCTCATCCAGCTGGGCTTTCAGATGTAATGATCAGAATAGTTCTATCCCACAAAGCAAAACTGATTTACATCACCTCAGTCTGACCTAAGAGCAAGACATGTTCATCTTGGAAGAAGAGGAATTCAGGTTATCCTGGAATGAGGCCCTGGAGAAGCAAAGACAAAAGTCGAGGAGCTCCACTGACTGGTATGCTTTCAATTGCTTAATAAAGAGAGCTGCCATGGCAGACAGAAAAACTAATGCAAATTTCATTTCCTTGCTTGTCAGTGGTGAAGCCAGAAGAAAAAAGAGTTTGGCAAGGACTGAAGGAGGCTTAGGAGTGAAGGGTGAAGCACAAACCCCCCTCGTCTTCAGCAGACTAGCTTGGCAGTTGGGCGTCTGTTCAGCCTCGATTACAGGGAGAGCTGAGACACGCATGTATCCCATTGTGCTGCTGAACTTCAATTCAGAAAACGCGTGAAGTGTGGAGTGAAAGTTCAAGGAACTGAGTGAGTCTTTTGAATGTATGTTGAGCAATAATTAGCTAATTAACAATCTTTTGCTTGGCTCCACTGGAATTTGTAATCAATTTCATATGGAATGTGCCATAATGAACCCGTAATGAGATTCTAAACACCATCACTTGTTATCCACAGACAAATTGTGCATGTGGAAGTCAATGTGCTTTAAACAGCACTGACCAGATTTTCAGGCGGTGTAAATGGCAAGGCTCTTCTTACACCACGCAACCACCTCACCTGTAACACACTGATAGTGAAGGGAAGAAGGCGAGGGGCTCCTTAGCTGACCTGCAGCAGCATCACCCCTGGGCCAGCAGAATGCCTCCCTCTGCACAGGAGAGCAGCAACCCAGGTCACACATGGTGGGAAGGACCAGCTTGGCCTCAGCCCAGCTGAGCACGAAGTGGGATAACCAGCAACGAGCTGGACACCTCCAACCCTACAGACAGCATGGGAAAGCTTGGAGCCTGCAGAAACTGCTGATACAGGACAGAAGGGATGTGAATCTGCCTGGTTATGTTAAGCACCTCTTCATTCATTTACTTCATTCTGTGAAGGCAGTATTTGTCCTGATGGAGAATTGACCACAACAGGAGGTTTGGCATACAGCTAAGAGAACATTTAAGGTTCTCCTTTGCTAAATTTTTTTAAAGCACGCTTTTTGCACTGCTCTTTGTTTCCCTCTTTTATGCCAACACAAATGTTTATGGGACAGAACTGTGAACAATCATTGCAGCAATTTGGCTGAAATTCAAAATGAAAGATTTGATGGAAGAAGAGAGTCTTGTTTTTTTTTTTTTTAAGCACATACTGCAGCACTGTGGTTCACAGGCAATCCTCTAAACAATCCCACTGGCACAGGTGGGACAACCTTCACCCAGGACTGAGTTTTTCAAAGCATTCTGTTGCTGGACGAACTGTCAGCATCTGGCATCCTTCAGTGACAGCTATCAATGTGTTTACCTCTGTGCATTAAGTTGATTGTATGCACTGATCAGTGTTTCCTTATAAATCGAAAAGACATGAATCAAAATAGAACACCACACTGTAATATTAATGAATAGCAAATTGATCTGTCTGTCTTTGCACCTCACGTTCATCATTGCTATGGCATCTAAGCACCAATGGCAAAGTCATTGGTTATTTCTGTTGCTTCCCATCAGTCCATGGCTTTTTAAGCAATGCCTTTGGGAATGTTGCTTCTGCTGCTGCCATCTGATTAATTAAAAAGGAAAAACAAAAGACAGTAACTTAATTCAGAGGCACAACTGCTTTAGCAATAAAGTCTTATTTGTCTATTTTTTTTTTTTAATTTAGTTCTTACAGCAACTCTTCATTTTCATATTAATGTGGCAGGATAACTTTCCTGTGCTAGCATGCCACTGGGACCACCATAATTAATGTAGCTAATGTGAAAGTTCAAGGTTCATTAGGTTTGGAATTTAGTCGGGTTTTTAATCAAGCATGTTATAGCACATCATTAAAAGCTAAACACAATTTGTAACGTACCACAGTGCTATTTAGTTGGAAGTTTGCTTGGGGCAGAGGAGGTGGGTCAGAAAAAAGGCTCTGCACTTTTGAGACCTTCTGTCAAATCAAGGACAGCAGGAGACAACACAAACCGATCTTCTCCTTTGGCAGGGAACAGCAGGAGCTGGGATGGGGTCGATTTTCCTGGTAATAGTGACAATTAAGAGGACAGCTGAGTTAAAGTCAATTGTGGTAATGATGATGTTCTATCTGCTGCTGACATGTCACTCATTTAAGGAGAAGCAGGTCCTACGCAGTCAGGCCATCAGATGCTGTTAATTATCGTACATTGGCACATCCAAGATCCATGTCAGCACAGATCTGTGCTGTGAGAGGTGCCATGCATTCACAAACAACATCCCTGCACCAAGAAGCTTACAGCCCAAGCAGGCTGAGGAAGAATGGCTGTCCCCACACACACCACGACCATAACATGCAGCAGCCTCCAAAATATGCAGAAGCAGGTCAGTACAACGTGCTGCCCTCAGCAAGGCAAGGATCTTACCAAGCCAAAGCTTTTGAATCATTTTTCAAATATAAATGACTGAAATTCACAAAACCAATTGTTTTAGGAAAAGCTGTTCAATACGAGTTTGGCCTCAACTGATAAACCTAAAGGAACACTAACAAGAAACAAGAATGCAGTTCCCAAAATGCCAGCCTACACCAGGACAGTAATAATGCCAAAGACACAAACTGGGTCTGCTTACATGAGGTATTCTTCCTACCTGAAAAATTCAGAGGCACACGTGAAACTTTCAGGAGAGCCCTAACAACACCGATAAAGATTTTCACAAACCTTCCAATTCCAATTATCTCCTCCTTTTGTTCTCTGCATTGTTTTATTTAAGCTTTCTTTTAAGCTTATAGGGTTTTCTTCTTCCTTTCTTGTTCTTTTTCTTTTCTCTTTCCTTTAAATAAAAAAGCTCTTGGCAAGCCAGATTTCCCAAGCTTCAGCAGTTTCAATTGCATTTCAAGTAATAATCTTAAGAACACAACATGACTCAGACAGCTCAGCTGGGCAATAGCAAGAACACAAGAAATGTTAGAAAGTGAGTGTCAATCAATTGCAGGTTGCATTAATTAACTTGGAATTACCTATTTGTATTCATCCAAGTGATCTGTCAGTGGAGGCTCCAGCTCCCGCTTCGCTGCCTCTCTGCTGGGATATAAAATGCTTGGAAAGGCATGCTATCCTGGCTATGAGAAGGATGCTAGGAGCACAGGATGTAGAGAACATTCATTAATGTCCTCCAGATTTGAAAGGTGGGCTGACTGAGATCTCCAGAGCTTACATACACACAGCACATCCTAAGGACCCTGGCCCACTGGGGTCTGCAGCACTGAAACTGCAGAGAATTTAAGGAGAGTCAGAGCCTCTTCTGCACCTTTTCTGTTCCCAACAACACTCCATATCCTGCACTTCCAGCTTACTTGCCTGCACAGGAGGTGTCTGCAACTTCTGCAAACCTATCTGATGACCTCCAGTGTCTGAATTTTGTCCTGCATTCTTGTAACTGCCTCCGATTCTGTGCTTTAATTCCTTAGGCAGCCTTTGCTGGCAGATGCTGAGTTTCATGGTTTCAGTCAGTAGGTTTTGCAATATGTGATCTTCATTTTACCAAGTTGCTTTATTCTTTCCTGTCTCCTGCACATATTGTTATCCATCTGCTGAAACCTGGTTTGTTTGGATTGGAGTGCAAGTTGAAACACTAAATCTGATTGCAACAGTCCCTTTTGCCACCACAATTTCTGAGGCAATTAAACAGGCACAGCAGATAGCCTCCTCTTGTACCAGACACTTCTGGTTTTAATGCTTAACACCAGAATTTGGTCTTATAAGCCACGTAACTGTAACATGTAGGTAATGCTTAACATCAGTGTTTTATAAAGAGTAATTTTAATGAGATGCATTTATATTCTTCACCTATAGCACCTCATCTTTTGAGAGTGGGGGGGGGAACCTTTTAGCAAGCTCTGCTTACAAGGAAAAATATTTTTCATTCCTTGGTGCTCCCAAAGCTACCCTTCCCAACACCTTTACTGGCCCTGCCAGCCTCCTGACTATGTCTTCTTGGTTCATCTTTCTTGCCCACCTCCAAACCAAGCACATTTGTTCCAGGTTTTATTAGAATTTAAACCTCTAGGGGGGTCTGGGCACCCAGATGACACTGCTTAAGGATCTGGTTTCTTTAGCCTTCTCACAGTCAACTCCTTCGATGTTACAAAGCTGCACAATGAGTTGAAGCCCCATTTTGGAAGTACTGCATCTGTGTCAATTACATTCTGCTTCTGGGCTCCACACTGCTTAGCGGGACACAACACAGCTGAGCACAAGGCTCTAACTGCAAAGTGAGGCCATAACGACAGCTTAAATAACTCCCATTTACAGAGTGCTAGCAAGGAATTAGGAATAGAGTTTTTGGAAATCAGGCAGAGGTAACTTTTATCCCATTCAACTTTTAAGATCATATTTGCTCAATCTCTGTGATCATGCCACAGCCTTATGAAAGTTTAAAAGCAACTTCACACATTTTTGGAGTTTAATATTTCTAGCAATGGATTATGCATCCAGTTAGATAATAAAATCGCATGCTTTTCCCAAAAAGCTTACAGCTGAACTTGTTATTTTTCCATAGTTTAAATTGCCAGCCAACCCCAGGTTTGTGCAGGGTACCATCACAAATATCCATTAAGACTCTCTCCCCACTCAGAAGTTACACAGCACTCCACAGAGCACACACTGCACTTTGGTTAAAGAAGAGTTTTTAAGAATGATTTGACATCATTTTTGACACAACGCTGTGCCTCTTATCTTGATGCGTGCTTTAGTGCTAAGGAAATACTTTCCTCACCTTTTCTAACAGCCTCTGTGGCATTTCCAAGGACTTTTGCACTATGAAATAGAGGAAAATTCTTTAAATCTTCTTTTGATTAGTTTCATTGCCTCAATATTCCTGAAAGATAGCAGCTTTCTGGAAGGCAGAGGGCTGATTCATTACAGGGCACAGATCAGGCAGCAGGAATGATCTCATCTGTCCTGCCACAACGGTTGCTCTGTCTCTAATTGCACAATATCAACCTAACTAATAATAAAACACTTGCTTGTCCTGTATTACGGTGCATACTTAAAACTGAAGCTCTTCACAGTCAGCCCAGATGAAAACACACAACGCTGGGAGCAGCAAAGAGAGACTTATGACTGAAGGTTACTTCTCTACTCTCCTATGGGAGAAGACTAAAAGCCAGAATGAGAAGAATAAAGCCCTCAAGAAACACCTTTAAGAACATCTGACCCAGAGCAGCTACTTGTTTGGTGGAGATGTTTGCTCCTTGCTGACACATCAGTCAGGGACGTGGCCGGAGCTCACCACGCTTTGCATGATCTCATGTAACAGGTCATAGCAGGCAGGGCAGAAAGGGTGTCCCAGGCACAAGGGGCAGCACAGAAGAGCATCTAATGATCTAATCCATTCAGCCCCTCAGCCTGGCACAAACGTGCCTGCCTCCAGTGCTTTTTTGCTGTTCATTATTCCTGTCTTTGTAGCAGAGGCTGAGCTACTCGCAGCAAAGTACTTTAAAAGGCATCAGGCCTGAAAGATGTGCTGTGCTGCTGTCTGACTGCTAGAGGACAGGCTGAAGATACCCCCCCATAGCTGCAGGGCCCTCAGAGGGACTCAGCCCTGAAGAAGGCAAAGTTACAAATCTGACTTCTCACCTGAACTCACTTCTATGACCCATCCAGCCCCAACAGCAGGATCATCTGCAACAGGTAAACCTGACTTTCCTAACCTATCAAGACATTCCGGTCTTCACAAAAATACCAAAGCAAAGCAATCTAAGAAAACTGTCCTGCTGAAAACTCCATGAGAAGTTCGAGGCCTTGCATCTCCAGCACCAAATCTCCAATACAGTGATGCTGTTCTGTGGGAACACAAGAACATCAGAAACTGCTCAAAAACGCAAAGGCCTGGAGCTGGACTCAGTGCCCCTGTTGCCTCATGGAATGACTTCTCCTGTACACTTCATGCATTGCCTCCCATTTTTTGTATCTTGTTCTGAATCCAAAACTCTCCAGATCTTGAAGTAGGAAGAAATATAAATTCTAGCTCTTTTCTCTCTACATTGCCACATTTCACCACAAAACTCCACATTTTTCTTCCTTTTAGCTGGCTTTTAGCTTGCTTCTCTACTTAAACAAATATAGACTGAGCGTTATTTTCCTGTAGGGGTTATGAAATGCTTTATAAAATATGAATTGTCATGTACAATGGCATGTGTCTTATGCAATTCAAATGCTTTTCACCCTCCTGGGCATAATTACTGGGAAGAATGAAAAAAGGTTCCCTGAAACCATGAAACAATTTACATCTCAAGTCCCTCCTGGTGCAAATGAAAGCAATTTTATTACTGTTTCAGTTCTGATAAACACAGAGCAAATCAGGCATCAATCAGCAAAAACCTTTGTTCATCTACGAGACAATTTCAGGAGTGACACTACCGTGGTAATGAGCCCCTGTGTGGCAGAAAGGGACTCAAGATAGCTATCCAACTCCTGGCATAAGCACACACACTGCAACACCTCGCAAACCTTACCCCAGCCTCCCAGCCCTCCTTCCTGTCTGAGTGGCATTGATTGGCAAAGTGAGACAGGCTCTGAGTTCATTCCACCTGATTATTTCAGGTCACCACGCAGTTGGCAAGCACAAAATCTGACAGTCAAAACCTGCAGCCATTTAAGTCAGTCTACAGGAGATCCCAAGTGCAGATATATTCGTGTTTTCTTATCATCCTGCCAGCTCTGAACTGATGAACACAGAGCTGAAGACCCTTACAGGGCAAGTTCAGAGCTTTGGGAGTGTTACATCAAGGAGTAATGTCCTCAGATGTGAAATCACAAGCAGTGTATGATTCCATCAAGGGGTGGCAGTTTTGAGTGGCAGTCTGACAATCAAAGAACCAATCCAATACCAAAATAGAAAACCCTGCCAAGAGACATCTGTTGTTTTGGGTTTTTTTCCATTAACCGGGCCATTTCATGACTCTGAAGCACCAAGGACAGGAGCATGTGGAAGGACCAAGGTGAGGGAGAGCAATGCAGAGCCTCAGGTTCATGAAACCTGGGTACTTTGCAGCCTGGGGCAAGCTGTGATCTGGTCTCACACTCTTTTCCTGTTTCGTACCACCCTCCCTTCTGTCTTGCAAGCAGTGCTGCTCAAACACATCCCCTTTTAGCATGTTTTCCCTTGATACATTCTCTCTTATCATTACCACCTGCTGCAGTGTCTCTGGATTAACAAGGTATAAGGTCCCGTCTTTGCAAGGCCTTGATGTGTTCTGCAGCTTTTGAGAAGAGCCAAATGAGGGCACAAGGTAACCAAACAGCAGCTCTCCCAAGGTAACTCAACAGCATTTCCAAAAGAAAATGTGTATTTTGTCATTCAAACTTCTCATATTCACATCCATAGTTGTGTTTTATTTACCTGTTACACCCATTTTGCTGATTGTTCTGAACTCATTTGATTTTGAACCTATATAGTAAAAACAAAAAAACCCCACACATCTGTAGACCACAGAACCGTCATCCATCTGCCATAACCAGCTAAGCATACTGAGAATGAGATCTGAACTCCATAAAAGGCTTCTTGCTGTTACCCAACATGCAGATACAGACATGAAGACGTAGAAGGGACAAATGAGGTTATCAGTAAGTGCTCAGCTGTCCTGGCAACAATAAAAGCAATCAGATGAGGACATGGAGTTAACAATAAATGGTGTTAAGCGAGTAGTTCAGAGGAAGGAATAATTATTTATGAAAAGTCCTGCATTTGTCATGATCTCTGTCTCATCTCCATCTTACCTTCAGCAATGCTGTCATTGATAAATCCTCTTCCCAAGGCTTGTGATTTGTGTCAGCAGTAAATCTGAGCTCTTCAGGTCTCTCCAAACTACTCGTTCTGCCAATCTAAAGGGCAGGGAAGGTTTGCTGAACAAGGTGCCATAAGCATCAGTGTGTTATTTCCTGCTTTCTTTTGTAATACTTTTGACTCTTTTTTTTTTTTTAAATCCATTTAGTCATTTAAAACTTAAGACCGTTTTTTTCTTCTTATCAGATTATTTGCTTTAACCTCTTTAGTGCACTTCAGTGACTCAGGTCATAACTTACCCAGGCTTTCTATCTCCTCTCTGTTTAACTGTGCTTGTATTTACAACCACTGGGTCAAAAATGAGATCTTAAAATGCTGTTCTTAGCTGACTAACCAGCCTGGAGAACCTGACAGCCATCGTGATTTGCTGAAGGCTGTTGTAAAACGCAGAATGAGATATCCAAATGTGATGGGGAGGAGAGCACAGCCAGTGGAGATGCATGGGAAGAGAGCAGAGGGGCTAAGGGTGCCAGCTCACAAGGGACGCGTGGGAAGTGACTCAACACAGCTTTCTGAGATAACAGAGCATGCAGCTCCATTACAGTCCGAAGGTCAGGACAGCACTAAGGAGCACAGTCCTAGAAACTTATAATGGAAGTTCTTCTCTTATGTTTCCTGTTTAAAAGCTGTAGGTAAAATTTTATGTCAGTTTTGCAAACAGAAACTTCTGGTGAGGGCAATTGCAGATAGAACCGATTCAGATAATTTTGGTAACATGCTTGGGATCAGCCCCAGATACCATGAAAAAAAAAATATCCACAAGTTTCCAAAAAAAAAAAAAAAAAAAAGAGACCTAGACAATGCATAACACAGACCACTTCTCAGCTTAAAATGAATGGGAAAAAAAGGACTACTGCTGCCCAATAACAAACATCCAGCACAGAAGTGCTCTGCTCCACACGAGCGTGCCTTCTCTGCAGCTAAAGGACAAGAGGCCCAGTCTCACCCTTTTGTATACAGGTGATTTATAGTTATACAGGCCTGCTATCTGCTACACATAGACTTACTGCTCCCAGAGTACCACTGCCTGAAGTGCAGCTCGCAGGGCAGCCTTGGCCCTGTGCTGGGCTCCATGCTTTGCTATGCACACTGAGATCACAGCTGGGATGTGTCACGTGTTAGAACGCATTTGGACTGAGCTGGCTCTGTCTGACAATTCATAATTGAGTTTGGTCATCTGGGTTTTTGTCAGGTCTACCCAGCAGTTCTGCTTTCTAAGAGTCCTCAGGTTCAATGGTCCAATGCAGATTTAAATGAAACACATTTACATGATCAAAGTCCTGCAGATCAATCAGTCCTTCTCCATGGTGAGCTGTGGCTCTTCTGTAGATATGCTGTCTGACAAAGACTGTGGGGTTAACTACGTATTTTTACAATATTACATCTTGCTTTTGGTGGACTGGTCTCAACCATCCTTTGGTTCAGAGCACAGATTGTTCTTTTCAGCTTGTCATTTTTTAACTTGACGTATAAAGAGTTCTGATAGCCCCTGAAAACTCGTCATCACAGTGGACTGCCCATGAATCTATTCAACAATTCCACACACCTGGTGAATTCTGCTGACATCTTTCCCCCTTTTGCATCAGATGATTGGCACTGTAGCGATATATTTTGGAAATTCTCACAACTGGAGCAGATTTTCAGGCTTGACTGGAAAATCTGCATTTATTTTTTATTTTTTAATACCTCACAACTAACGTGGAGAATTTCTCCTGGAGAGCTTTGATATGGAAGACACCTTAAACATACATGTATGAAATGCTACAGGAACACCCTGTGTAGATGAGTGATAGCAATTAAGAAAAGGCCAGGTTAATGACAGGCTGTTACTGACAGGATCAGTAGAACTGATCCCTTGAAGTTCAAATTATTAAAGGTCCCTTGGAATATGAGGACATGAAATTATTTCACCAAATCCTGCCCTGCATTTAAACGCATCACATGGCCAACCTTTTACAAAACTGTTTGAGTGAAAAATAGCTAAAGGAAATGCGACCTTTGTCTGAGTTTCCCCGTGTCCAGCAGCTCAGCTGGAATAGAAGCCCCATCCAGGCTGCCAGAACACAAACCCTGCACAAAGCAGAGCTGTTCAGACCAGACTGTGGGAGCTTTGCTTTGATCATTTAGTATATGAGCACAGAGACAAGCTAACAGGGACAAGAGTACACAGCTATTCTGTAATTGTACAGCAAACATTTCATCAACATTTGCATCCAACAACAGGCTGCCCCATTTCCGCACTATTGAAAGAGAAGAAATAATTCCTCTTCCACTCTTTTTTCACACCTTGTCAAGGTAATCTCAGGGTTGTTGGAGATGAGGTGGCTTAGCATTTATTCTGGCTGCATATGAACCATATCTAGCACATACAATCATCTGAGTTGAACTCCATAGGAAACAGTAGAATACACAAGGATTGCCATAAGAAAAATGATACATGGGAGAATAAAACATTGTATGGTTCCAGTATCTCCTGGCCAGGCAGATCTTATCTTTGAGCCCTTCTTGTACAGTGATCAGATATGGAAGGGAACTGTTTCACTTTTTTTTTTTTTTACCACCTTAACTCCCTTCACTCAATAGCAGGTCAGCTGCCCCAATCCATTTCTCCTAAAGAATCATATCACAAGAAAGCATCCCCTAAACACCTCCAAATTGCAGCAGCTTTCTAACAACAAGGTGCAGTATCCACCCACCTCTGCTAGACCTTGTACCCACGCTGGGTTTGAGCCTGCTATACTCACACTAAACAGTGCTGGATTTGGGCCAGGATCTTCAATTTTGCTCCAGGGGAGAGCAGAGTTGGATAAGCTCAAACTGAATTTGACAAACCCTGTTCTTAATTAATTTACATCCAATTAGGATTAATTAGTCACCGACTAGAGTATCAACCCATGTAATTATGTATCAAAACAAATAATCTTACATACAAAGTGAGGTGGCTGGTTACAAAGCAACGTGACACCACCCTCCCACAACCTTGCTTCCTTCCCCAGGTTTCTAAGATGAGCAAAGATACAGCAGGGAAACCCCTCCAGCTGTGGATGGGCTGACTGGCACTCACCCAGCACACCCCAGATACAGCTCACAACATGTCTAACAAAAGTCCGTTCTGGACCACAGTGATCAGGCACAGAACAGACCCCCCCAGGGGACCCCAAGCTGCTGAAGCTCAAGGAGCATTTGGACACTGCTTACAGACACAGGACTTGGACCTGAGTGATGTGTGGGACCAAGGGTTGGACTCAGCAATCCCTGTGGGTCCGGGATATTTTATGTTCTACAATTAATTCCATATTACTAACTTTACTCTTTGCTCTTTTAAGATGCATGGAGGGCTTTTTTCCCCCCCACTGCAGTCAAAGGTAGGTTGTGCGTGTGTAAATGTGTTCATACTGATAGGCAGAAAAGTTAATCCTTTCATGCCAATTTTTTTTTAAATGAGGCAGCATAATTAAATTTTAGCATGCTGGGGACACATGACAGCCCGAAGGCCTGGCTCACATAGCTACCTGGTATCAATGGGACACCAGGCTCAGACATATTTAAGGAGAATGCAATGGAATGCAGGCACATATACAAACAGGACAACACACAAGTATAGGAAAATGTATGGCAGGAAAGGAAACATCATCTTAGGATGGTTTCACCATCCAGCTTCAGCACTTTGCTCTCCTGTTCGCTGGTAGATACACAGTGTTCAACTAAGCAAATTCAGTGTGACATTCAGAGAGAAGTCGTTCATGAAAGACTGGGAGATTTTTGTCAGGTTGTATAAATGAATCAGCCAAAGTGACACTGCGTAGGAGACAGAACCATCTGAAGAAGAACAAAATAACCTATTTCTTACAAGGTCTAGATTTCACCTTAAATTCAAATGCCAATTGGAAGTGTCATTGAGGGTAATGGACTTTGGGAGAAGTTAAATGAAAAAGCACAGGCAGGATAAATAATCCGAAAGTGCCTGTGCTGTCAATATGGCAGCAGTAAAAGCACAGGGCTGTGAGATGCAGCAGGACAGCACTGGGTGCAGAGCAGTTAAGGAACTCTCCTTAATGCCCCCAGAAGACTGGATCATGCTCCAAGCATCTGCTAAAAGATGACCCCTTCTAAATTTATTTTGCAGTGTTGAAAAGCTAAAAGGGATGAGGTTTGACTTAACTTCTGTGCATTCCTTTTTCCTTTGTGGTTACTTGCTAAACAACCAAGTTGCCTTAACCCTGCAAGCACAGCAGGTATCTGATCTAAGGTGAAACTGAGGTGCCTCCTCGGTGGTGCACAGCCCTCACACTGCAGAGGCATAGGAAGAACTTGGTATTCCCCCTTAGCCCATTTCTTGGGTCTGCCCTTTTTTGCAAAGACAAATTCCAATAGTTGCACAAAGTGAGAGTGAACTTCTCCAGCCTCCGAGTCCCTTTAGCTCTGTAGGAACATAACACACCCTCTGCAAATGGCAGGAAGTTCACACTGTGTGATGACATCCTGGGAGTCAGCAGATCAGCTTTTGCTATGTCTCTAAGACATCTGCTGACTCTTTCAGCCTAGCCACGTTACTTCCCAGTTTCCCACGTGGACGATGCAAACAGCCCCTTCTGTTGTGAGGCCTGTGGAAGGAACACAGCTCACTCCACAGGGTAAGGAAGAGTGCAAAGCAGCTCTGCCCTTCCTGGAGCAACAGCACCAGATCTGCACGTGCATTTTGCTCAGCAGTGAACTTCATTACACAGGCATAAGCCTGGTCCTAATGCTTAAACAGATTCTGTGGGCATTCGAGTCTAAGAAAGAGAAAAACAGAGTCTGAAAATGTATTTACCTCAAATTGTTCTGAAGTGTTCTGTTGTCAATGAGGCATTTGTGTAGGTTCAGATCTTCTGATGGTACTCAGTGACTGTCTAATCTCCCCGCTATCATCTCAATACCTTCCTAATACTTGTTTAAACAGATCTAAAATTACTGGTAGCTCTCATAAAGAGGATGTCATCTATGTACCACCTGGGTAAATAAGCACTTGAAGAGGAGAAAGGAATTCAGTGAGATCCCCCACAGCTCAGCTTGAATTAACCACAGGCAGTGTCTGAGTACAATTTTTACTGTGCTCCACCTCTGTTTAGCTTCATTTCTTTCTTTCATTGCCTGGGTACCTTATGCTTTGTCTGCAGTCACTCAGCATCCCCACTTGGTCTTTGCAATTTAGTTTCAGAAAGTCTCTGGATTGCCTGCTGTAAGGCGGCCCTTAGTATTTCATTTTCTTCTTGATTTGTAGTGAGTATCACTGCTGAAAACTCCCATCAGGTAAGTCCAGGCCTCTCCAGGCTATTCAAGCTGGATTTCCAGAGCTCTTCAGGCACCCAGGAGCACAGCAAGCACGTGGCTTCCCCTAAGAACCTGCAAAGATGAACAGTGCCACCCCAAGGTGGAAGACAACAGTCTTTTTGGGACCACAAATATCTTCTAACAGCCAGGAAAACAGGTGAGGGAATAGAAAAGCCTGTCTCAACTCTAATCCTGTTGATAGAACAACTTCCCAAATCTTCACTTCCAAGCCAGGAGTACAAGGTAGATGCAGTTCCAGCCTACAGCTTGCAGGCAAGAGGGCTGTGCCTCCCTGCTGAGGGCCTGAAGAGCTCACGCAGACATCAGCATGCTGTCTCCATCAGAGTACATTTGAGGAAATTATTCCTTTGCTACTACTGTTGTGTTGCTTTTTTTTTTTTTTTTTTTGCCTTCCCTTCTTGACATGGCAGCCAAGTGCCAAGCCTGAGAAGGGAATTAAGCACCTAACACACTTATGTTCTCTGGAAAAATCTAGCTCTTCACTTCCTGCATTAACAATTCTCAGATATCTTGGATTTTCTTCTTTTTCCCCTACAATAATACCACTCCTTTCCCTCATTTTGTTATTAACCAAAGCTTTAAAGCACTAGGAACCGTTATGAAGGCATCACATCTTGGTAACTCCTCTTGATGGAGGCCCCTTCAGCCTCCTGATCCCTTTCCTTGGCCAGGCTGCAGAAAGCAGCCAAGACCCTTTGCAGATGCACGCTGGTGGGGTTGGGTAACTCTCAACAAATCCCCACAGATCAGCATTGGTTGGGGAATCCAACTCAGTATTTGGAAAGCTGAAAGCCAAAGCAGCACCATTTAGCACCCACCTATGCCTCAGCAGCACTCTTCAGAGCTCAGCCACACAAGTGGTCCCTCGAGCCAACAGGAAGGTTTAAATCCATGATCTGTATTAAAGCCTCTACTGTAAAAATATTTGTCCTCTAACAGCATCATCAGCTACTTATGAGAAGAGCAAAAGCTTTTTCACCTACTTGTTATTTTCTAACATTAGCAGCAGGTATTCATCTTGCCCCAGCTTTCTGTCAGGTATGAAATGAGAATGTGCATAGAGCCTCCATCTTTCAATACAAAGAACTACAACAGACCCTCTCGTTTAGTCCCAGGTCCCAGAAATCTAGAAATACCACTTCTGCTTCCTTCACAACATGCATTGTCCTGAAGATTAAATTCTTTTACATCCAAGGCCAAGAGCTGGTTAAAGTACAGCATGCCACACAAGGAGCAGAGGAGACTGCGTCTGTGTTTATTCGTTCTGCTGACTACTTACTGAAGAAAACTGATGTCACCCTACTAAAGCATCAAGCTGTCTCTTTCTGCAGGTAGCTGTAGGTGCACACCTATTGAAACAGTTCCTTGTTCAGGCACCAGGAGGACTCAATGCAAAGGCCATGCAATTATTATTTTTTTTTTTTTAATACATTCTGTCAGAAATTGACTCAAATAGGAGAGGAATGGGCTGTGAGTATGAAACTCATGACCCTGGATTCTACCAAGGCTAAGTTCTTACTGCAAGTGAATGGCATAAATACACAAACAAAGCTGACATTTTTCTCTGGATATGTGGGCTGCACATTGTTCCCAGAGCTGGAGAGGCAACATCACTGTTTCCTGCTAATCAAATCACTATTGCAAACCAGATGTTAGGATCAGCCCTGAGTGGATTCTAACAAGAGGATTTATTTCTCTTCCTTGCCTAGAAACCCATTCATCTTCTGATGCAGACAAAGGAATCTCTGCTTGAAACACACCAGAAATCCTTCCCGAATCAACTGATGCCAGGCTGTCTGTGCCAGGCCCTGGACTGATGTGTTTTCACACCACCACTTCAAAAAACTTTTCCACAACCTGGCACAGACCAACACTGCTGCTGACCTACAGAAACAGCTCCTCACCTCCCAATGCAGACTACAAAAGCTGTTTTGCAGAAATCACAGTATTTACAAAGGCACATTTGTTTTTGTTTTGTAAAGAAAAATGCTGCTCGTCCTCTGGGCAGCACAGGAAGAAAACCTGTCAAAACCCCAATAGCTGCAGTAGCTGTGCAAAGAACTCCTGATTTCTATTTTCAGCTCACTGTGAGACTTTGGGCAAATCATGATGTCTCTGTACAGCACCAGTTTAGCCAAACATGAAAGCATGTGCTTACGTCCCACGGTGCTTCAGTGCTTCGCTGAATTAGAGCCAGCCTGCTCCAGTTTCCCCTCTCATAACACAAGGGGAATGATGCCACCTCTCTGTATAAGGAATCCTTAGAACTTACAGATTCACTTTTCCCTAAGGAGAAAGCATTCATGCTAGTCTGGCTCCAGCTGTGACTATTTCCAAGGAGAACACATAGCTCCAGAAATAGTTCTGTATGTCAGCATGGCCGGATTATTGGGCCCAACTGTGTGAAATAGCTCAGAACAGACACCTGCAAGACTGACAGCAAGATATCACATCCTAAAAGCCATCTCATGGTCTAGCACTGATCCCAGTAGTGCAGAAGCAGAACAGCCACCAATTCTCATAGAAAGGAGCAATATACAGTTATTATGGAACACCTGACTGTGCCCCTTACACACACAGCCAAATCCAGGATTCAAGCAGCCACAGCACAACACAAAGGAGTACACCCAGCACCCAGCTCCTGAGAAAGTGTCATCAGACAACACAGAAGTGCAAGTCTCTGGGAGAGCAAACCTTCTCTGCCCACAATTTAGAGAAAATACCAGCACAGATGCCTTCCCATTAACCTACTGGTCACATATCCATGGGTTTCTCTTTCAATTTCTTGTTTGCCAACATAAACTTCCAAAATAAACAAGGAAGTTTGTTTCATCAACCCACACAGAGTTAACTTTAGCGCTGTTTCGCATTAAATGATGCAGCATATGGAGTTACAATTCCAAGCCATCTGGATTATCATTAGCCATCAGGTGCTCTGCTCATTACACCTGTTATAAAGAAAAAGGATAATTACATGGAGGGGAGGGAGAAATTATATTCTACTCACAGCATTGCTACATTTTATCAATACCTTCCTGTCCCTTTCAGTTACATGACCAATAAGCAATATTGCAATATGCAAAATAAAAACCGTTCACATGAGGCAGAAGTAAAGACGAGTGAACCTTCTTAGCCTGAGCAGATGTTTTTCATTAGAAAATAATTTGTCAAAAGGTAGAGAGACTCATACTAGTAATTTTCAGAACAGATTCCTTTTACTTTGGAGGGTAACTAGACTCAATTTAATTGCAAATGTGCTTCATGGCCCTCAGAATAAGGTAAGAAACAGAAATGGGACTGCGCACTACTTGCTTAATCAAAATCTTCCCTAAAATAAAGAGCTTGCGTCCTGTTTTCCCTGGGATAATTGTTGATTCCTGATTTAGCCTCCTATCTCCTGGATATCTATCTTTCAAGATAACATTTAAGCATACTGGAGAGAAACTAAATGTAAAACTTTACTGCATCCATAATGTAAGTCTGAGAAAAGAAAAAAAAAAGCTGTTAATCCTGAAGACAACACATTCATTTCAAGAAGCAGAGACTGTGCTGATCCAAGACAGAAAAAGGTTCCACAAGGAGAGAGAGCCTCTACCTGCTGGGTGAGGGGGCACCAGGCTGCCCTGTGCTTTACCTTCCCCTCTGGTGTTATGAGGCTGTGAGTCATTCAGAGGAAACTATCTCTCTTCCAGGCAGCATCTGACATAATAAAACACCATTCCCCATTAGTTTTTCCCTCAACAGTGGCAAAACACAAGTAATAATAAATGGCTCCAACACAATTAGCATCTGGCAGAAAATAGCAAAACTACCACGAGAGAAATACAGAATCTGAAAACATATTTCAGAGCTAAGCCCTGAGGAGAGAACTTTCTATTTACCATGCAAACACCTCACATAACTTTGGGAATGTAAGCCCCCACCACAAAGAAATACAGGCTTTGGGTAATTGCAGGCACACGTTCATTTATCTTTGCTTGTCAATCTGTAAACATGTACAAACAAACATGCATACGTACATATGGCTCCTCTCTTCCCAAAGAGGAAATAACATCCACAGTGTAAATACTCTGTGCATTTGCACATGGGAGCATCCTGTGTTACCCTAAGGTGACCTTAGAGTCACACAAATCCTTCATGTACGCACAAGCATGTTGTGCATCCACATAGGGAGCCTATGCATGACAGCCTGTGTGCAGAACATGTGCAGGAGCGTGCATTCCCTGCATCCAAGCCACGTGCTGAGAGGTGCACACGCACCTCCTGTCTCAGTTGCAAGGCTTTGTTCTGGTTAAGTTTAATAAAGAATTACTCATGCAGATTGCACTACCTACTGTTTGTCTACAGCTTCCAATCTGTGCTGCAATACAACAGAGCCAGGCCAGGGGCTGTTTGCTTTTTTCCCTGTGCAGCTACTTATAAATCAAATGCCTACAAAAATAACCAACCCAAATAAACAGGCATGCCAACCTGCAGCCAAGGAACGAGGCATTGATGGAAAGGGCTAAGGCTGAGGCGACTGCCAGAGTCCCAATTCTGTGCTGCTCGTGCACACTGAGGCTGCTTATTTCCTGAATCCAAAGACTTGCTTGTGTGAGCCGCATCCATAACAAGCCTGTAAGAACAAAACATCCCCACCAGGTTTTGGCTCGAGCTGTCAAAGGTTCAGTGTATAAACTTTAAACTGTAAGGGATGATCCTTCTTCATTCCTAGAATCAGGAGATTTTTACCTTCCACAAGAGAGTGAATTTCACTTAGTGAAGCTAGGTTGTTTTCATAGTAACAAATCATACCTCCTGAGGGCTTCAAGGGAATTCCTGCCCGCACTGGAGTCAACAGCAAACCTCACACTGAGTTTCAGGAGCCAGGTTTTCACTTCAGAGCATTTTCAGGACATTTTTGTAATGCAAAATGCTTTAGCACATCACTTGTACCGATGAAGATAGGCAGCATAGCCTCTGCAGCATGGTTACAGTCCTATCTTGTGCACACGCTTCAGACTATAGCTATTGCTACGGAAAAAGGAGCACAATCTGTGCTACTAGCAGGCAGTCTTACTGTGGGGTGAGCTTGTTCACCTGTAAGCTGGTCTACTTATATCAGCACAGAAACAAAAGCACACTCTTAATACCTACATGTCATTGCTTAGCTCAGAAATAAAGTCATTACCCTTATCACCATACTGCAGATGAGGAAACCGAGGTGCATTGTGTGACCCTGTTACAAGCAACTTTTCTTCCCCCATCCGACACAATAAGGTGCTGAAACAGACTAGAACACGTGTCATTCATCCAAGTCATTTAGTCTGGCTGCATTTATAATTACCACCACTGCAAAGGTAACAGAAAGTTACACCAGGAATTTAAAGGGCACTGCCTGCTCAAGGTGATGGTCTTCCAGTAACAGCAGGTAAATATGTCATGAAGATCCATGGTGACAAAAATAATACATATTTTAAGGACAAGACTTGGTCTGTTAGTGAAGAGTCTGAATTTACAATGAAACCTTTTATCAAAACACACTGCACTGATTGTTTATTGTTCAAGGTTTTTTGATTTTTTTTTTCTTGGTTGCTTTTGTCCTGCGATCTTCAAAGGCTTCATCTTACAGCTTCAGAGATTTCTTTTGTTTCCTTATATCTCTTTCTGAAGATACACAGTTTAGGGTTGGATATGTACTCTAAAGGTGTAGGTTCTGTTTCAACAGCATTTTCATCTAAAAAATGAAAACATGTCTCTAAAAAGAATGCCTTGAATCAAACAACCAGGAAACAGGTAATTATGAAAAATACTGGGGGGGAGAAAAAAAAAAGCCTTCATGCATTTGCTAAATCTCCTCAAGTCTGTAACAATACTCTACAAACCAGTGTTTAGCTGCTTAAAACAACCCACAAAGATTTTGCAGATCTGTGAAAGTGGAGCAGAAATCTCAAGAGAAGATGATTGCTTATTGACATTTCTATTTCCAAGCCTGGCTCAATGCAAGAACTGAGATGCATAAAGATCAGAAGTGACAGGGGAAAGAAGTCTGAACATCTCCCACCGGTGCTGAAGTTTCACTCAAATCCATACCCAGATCAAGATTCCAAACTTCCCAGAAATCTGAGCCATCTTAATTATCTCATTATACATTTAATTTTCCTACCATGTGTAATAAAAACAACCAGAACCTTGCTTACAGCATCTAAGAGGCCTTCTTGGAAATGAACACAAAGCATCAAGAGCTCGTCAAGAGTTTTAGTCTCATCCTAGCTCTGAGAATATGAAACATCTCCTCTTATTGAGGTCTTAGCAGACAATTCTTCTCCTCTTCATTAAGACTCCTGAGCCCAATTAGGGAAATAAACAAATGAGAAGATGACTGCTGCTAGGTTTAGTACATGGCCATACCCCAAACACAGTAAGCCATCCCCATGCTGCCAGTCAGCACAGCCTGATAGCAGGAGATGGTCACACTAGCAGCCCTACTAGGGGTGGATCAGGCTGCTGTGCTGCACAGGTGCCCCCTGTAACGGCTGAAGCAGTACCAACACTTGCCCTATTTACACACCTATAAGCCAGGAATTTTCTGTAACGCAGAGATCTACAAATAAAATAGACATATGTATACATACAAAAGCACGGTATGTCCTAGGTATATGAAGATAGCATAATGGGACAGAAAGCACAACAAGACAACAAAGCAGCAAGAATGCAGGCTGCAGAAAACATGAATCCACTCAGAACAACAGCAGCAAGCACAAAAAGTTAAAAAAAAAAAAAAAAAAAAAAAAAAAAAAAAAGCTGCTTACCTGCAGAAGATATATCAGGTCCTTAAGGAGGTAGAGATCTCCAAATAAGAAACCCTTACTGCCAACCCTTAAATGAGGGCTGGGAAGGGCTGCCTCCTGGCTCCACCCCTTCTGGTCACTCAGCTGCATTGCTCTCACCTGAGCTGGCCCTGCCTTCCCACCAGGTGTTCCATCACTGCTTCAAGCTGTGACTCAGCATTTCCACTACAGATAGCATTTGTCTCAAAATCACTTTTTGCACCTGTAGGCTCCTTGTTACTATTCTCCCTGATTCCTATTTCTCTACCTTTTTGTCCTGATCCTTCCTAACCAGTTCCTTCTTTCCCAGTCGCTGTAACTTTCTCTGACTTTTGCCAGGATCACTGATGGTTATGGATTGTCCATGGACTAATTTGCAACAAATGTAGTTTTAAGAACGTGAGAACTGGCTGAGTTTAAGCTATCAATTTCTGATCTGCTTTACCACTACCAGCCCCGTGATTGGAGAACTGCTGCATATGAATCGTGCAGCGTAGAATTTTAGGGAGTTTGGCTTTTATAGAGCCAAGCAGCTGAAGTCAAATGGATGCTGTCACCTGAGATCCTCAGGCTTTTTTGAGATGATCTTCAGTGCTTAGGAGTGAGAAAGGTGTGAATGAGCCTCAGTCTCACCAACATACATTGCAGTGCTGCTGTCACAACGAATGCCTTGCACCTCGCTGTTCCAACCAAGAAGCAAACACTGTTCACAGATGTTACTTCTGCACATCCACATTTCCTTCAAACTTCTTCAAACTATGAGAAAATGCTTTCTCAGCCATTTTTCATCTGCCTGCTCCAGTGCCATAATCCACATTGGCTGTCAGAGACTTTTCTTCCTGATTTTTAGAATACTTCTGCTTGCCTAAACCACAGTGCTGGAACAGTATAGCTCTGGACCTTCTTTACCATTTACTTCCCTTTTATGTTCCTGGGCTGTTTCTGAGTCACATCCTTTCTAATTTTTAAGTTCGTCTTACCAAAACTAACTAACTAAATAAATAAAAATGGAAACATTTGTAGCCAGGGCTGTCAGTATTTACACCTCACAGTTGGCAGAATCTCCTTCTGATTGCTATTCAATGGTTTGATTCTCTTCAGAGATCTGTAATAGAATTTCATTTTTAATCAGGTTGGAACTGCAAAGCATCCTACGACATCACTGGCCAAGTGCCCCCAGAGAAGTATTTATGTTGCTGTAACACCATAATCATCCATCAAACACAAGATGTTAATAATAGCATTTAATTTGAAAATGGCATTTTGCTTTTATGTTATTTCTATGTGCTTTATGGAAGCAGGAAAAACTAATTATCTACACTTGAGAGAAACATAAACAGAGGATATGCTGCAGAGCAGACATTTAAGCCTCATTCTAATCTTTGTTTGCTGTCTGGTCCAGTGAACCATACCTGCTTCTTCAGATAGAAGAGATACCAAACAGCATATCATACTTGTGAAGTCTAGCCCCACCGTAAGCTTCAGCAAGTCACACCATTATGGCTTTCTTGATTAATGTGGGCAGCATTCAAGGCAGGGGGTACAAACAGCACCTGTGTGACAGGGAATTAAACGCTGCGCATACTGTATTCATGTCATCTCCAATCCTAGTCTTTAAGTACAATCGTTAAAGCACATTTCTTTTATTCATTCTCCCTCTGGCTGATCTACATGAACACCATCAATATATGCTCAGATTTCCCCATTTCTAATCTCCAGCACTGGGCTTTTGTTGGGAGAGCCTACATTGATTTTGGAAGGGTAAAGAGTTCTCCTCTCTCTTGATTTCTGCAGTGCAATAATACTCAGACATTAAAAAAAAAAAAAAACATTGTGGAAGAACAAGAAAAAGGCTGTGTGCCATCAGCAGCAGCAGGGCAACATCATTCCAGGCCACCCAGCTGCCTGCAGGGAACATCTCCCTTGCATGTCCTGAGTTCATCTGTACTCTGGCATCACATCTCCAGCTCCTGGCACCCACAGAATCACAGAATCACAGAATGGCCAGGGTTGGAAGGGACCACAAGGATCATAAATCTCCAACCCCCCTGCC
>JAOWBP010004597.1:2974121-3044243 GCA_028571105.1 Tragopan temminckii
GAGGTTGGTGGCCCTGCATGTGGCAGGGGGGTTGGAGATTCATGATCCTTGTGGTCCCTTCTAACCCTGGCCATTCTGTGATTCTGTGACATGAAGGCATGGGGACGAGGTGTGCTGTGCAGCCTGTGAATGGGTCTGGGGCAGATAGAGACAGAAAGTGACCCAGATTTAACTCAGCCATCGCTGCTGTGGTGCCCGGACCATTACAAATAATGCATGTTTGTAAGGACCACTGCGCTCATTGCAACTCATCCATGGTCTCTATGGGACAGGGTCTGTGAAGGTCGTGTCCCAGGTGAGGGCTCTGGCAGCAGCACAGGACATAACTGCAAGCTCTTGGCCATTGAAGCCTTCATGGTTCAAATCAGGCTCCCAAAATCCTAGGGCAGGGCCAGGAAAGAGGAAGGCTGATAAAGCGAAGTGGTATTTACAGCGTATGTCATACATTTATCCCAGCTTTTTTTCAAGCAGCTTTTGGAAATCTCATCTCTGAGGATTTATTCTTTGCTCCGCTCCAGCTCTCTGTGCCACGCTCCCTCCTTTACTCTCTGCGCCGCAGTATCTCCGTCCAGGAGAGGGCTATGAATCCAGGAAATTCATGAACTCCCAGAAAGTTACAGCTCTTAAAAATATTCATTTGCAATGTGAAAAATGGTTTGATGTATATCTAAACCTAGGTGACTTTATGGAGCCATTACGGTGCAGGTTTGAATTGTAATGCCATATATCTGTTCGTAATTACTTGGTCTTCACTGTTGCTCAAACCTCCTGTTTTATACAGAAAAGTTAAAAGCAACAAAAGCATTTTAGCTTTGCCAGACCTGTGCTGGGCAGCCAGGCAGAGTGCGGGGGGGTATGCTGGGGTTAATTGGCTGAAATCAAGCAAAATGGGCTCAGTTTTGCAGCATAGAGAACTGCACAAAAGAAAGAATTGGACTTCAGAAAATCATTAAGTATTTGAAACAATATCTATTGTCTGCTCTTTGTGTCTCCTTTGGTTGCTAAACCCTTATAAGTCTACTTGAATGAAGCCAGGCTTTTTCCCACATCCATACAAGAAAGCTTTGAGTTAGAGCTTTTCGTCTGTTAAATGAGAGAAGAAATTCTCCTGTAATCATACGCCTTCAGGAATGAGGGCTTTATGGAATGGGACTTAAAAACCAAGCGTGGTTTGTAGCAGAAGGCCACTGCCAGCAGCCAGGTCCTCTGCACAGAGCCCTCCCAGTGAGGTGTATGGTATAAACCTGCACCAGAAGCACGTGGGATATCAGCTCATGGCCAGTGGGCACGGTGGGGATGCAGTGGGGTTGGACTTGGTGATCTCAGAGCTCTCTTCCAACCTCAGTGATTCTGTGATTCCATGTCAAGTTCCTTCAGAATTTGGCCGAACTGCTGCCTGCCATCCCCTATACACTTCCAAAAGAGTTTTCTTCTTTTTTTTTTTTTTAATGATGACCTTCACTTCAACATGATAGCAACGTGTTCCTCCATCACAAGGCAGCACAATTACCAGCTGGGGAAGCTGAGGCACTTGCTGAGAACACAACAGTAATGCAGAGTGAATGGCATTTTCCTCATGTGTTTGTGCCATGAACCTGGGAAGAGCATCCTACCCAGCCACCTGAATATGAGAAAGTAACTGCAGATCCCCAGCACCTCTGATTTCAGGCCAAATATTTGTTAAAACAGAAATTCTGTTTCCAACTTGAGCAAAAAAAAAATCTTTTCTATTTTTGAAGAACAAAATGGGTCCTTTTCCCATCCTTGCATCCTCCCATCCCCAGCACGGGAAGAGCATCCACTGCCAATGGTGTTCCCACTCCCAGCTGGTGGTTTAAGCCAGCTCTTTGTGTCTGCTGATGAAGGACGGACACTTTGGCCACTGCTTTGCTGCAACAACTGCAAACCTTTCCCCTGATTTTTTGCCAGTGTAAAGAAAAGCATCAGGCCTGAGAAAACAGACCTCAGCACTACGTCCTTCAAAAGCACCGCTTTTCCTTTCCTTCTGTTTTGATCATTTGGTTTGTGACACAGGCTGTTTGTCCAAGCACCTGGAATCCTGGCCACAAAAAATACCATCACATGGAACGAGTGGTTCAGCAGTGTCACATTTTCTAGATAGAAACTTTACCAGCAAAGCCGGACAGTGGTAAGAGCCAGCTCCGGCCAGCAGCGCCTGATGCTCCTCGACTGAATAACTACAGCAGCAAGAAGCTTAAGACAAGATAGCTTCAGGATAAGTGACTGATTCATGCTGTAATGGAAAGTCTGAAGCTTCATGTTTAAAACTTACGACATGTAAAAGGAGAAAATATATTTATTACTCTTTTATTCCAGCTGCTGTCTCTGAGCGTTGTTGGGGCTTATCGGAGAGATCTCTCTTCCCAGCCCCAGCCTCCATCAGCCTCCCAATCTCAACCTGTCAGGCCAACATTATCTTTGTTCATTTGCAGAACAATTCTGCAGAGTTATTAAGAAGGAGTCTTGCCGTGATAATGCTTTTGTGCTTTGAGGCAGTAATCTGGAGTCACTGCAAAGAACAGCAGACAGACAAAGCCCTCAGCACATGAACACAAACACGAGCTGCAAAGGAGCCAATACTAATTCTTCAGCTCCTTCTTTTTGTTTTAAATGTGCAAATTCTCTTTCTCCAGGAAATAATTTATAAGCCATGTTTCACTGAGAAGGTTCATAAAAAATACCATCCAGCCTTTCATCTGTCTACAGAGAAACCCAGCTACTTTACTATTGTAAAATTAAACTTAGGATAAATGAACCAAAGTTAATTATGTAAGGAATGAGAAATAATGAAATGCCACAAACTTCTCATTGGTAATGTTTTACTGCACTTTGCATATATTTGGTCAGATGGTGTCTGTTACAGCAATAGGGAAGGATCAGGATAAAATCAGCTCTGGATTAAACACTGCTGCACCAAAAGCAGATGGGTTCCTTACAGAGCAGGGCTGCGTCCAAGCACCAGACCAGCTCTGCAGACCAAACCAACCCAACAGGGTGACTGAAGCCACTTCTCTCCCCTGCCTCAGCCAAGATAGATGCTGAATCCCTAAATTCCTGCACCAGTATTGGTAGCTGTTCCTTAGGGCAGACTGTGTGACTCAGCAGCCCAGCTGAGTGCTGAAGACTTCGGAGGGGTGACTGCAATCAGAACCTCAGCACACCACACGTGTGGGAGCCCAGCACACAGCACCAGCTTGGGGCTGCCTCTGCTGATGGGACCGACTGTGATATGGGCAGGTTGGGAACAGCCCATGAGGGCAACAGCTGAGCCTCATCATCTTCCTGTGAAATGAGGAGGTGATGCTTCTGGTTTTTCAGCCCTCTCCTCTTGTTTAGTTGCATGATAAGCTACTGGATGAAGCTGTGTTGAGCAAATGAAGGTGCCCAGAAACTGGTGGCCCTAACCAGCTCCCACCACCATCATTGACACCAGGTCACCACCCTCCCCAGGGTGCTCTGATGGCCCTATGCTTCATGTATCTCACTGCCTTCAACAGGCTAAGTGCCAGGGGTGGTGGTGAAGGGGTGTGTATGACCTCATTAAATTAAACACTCAGCTGTAACCAATGACAAACAGCAGTCAGCTATATTCTGGTCTTAGGCGGCCCTGGAAAGTCCCACCTTAACAGCACTGGAAAGCTTTCTAGGACAGCACACAATGGGATGTGATGCTGCAGCATTTCCACTCCCTCCCCGCTGTAGCAGCAGCGCCGTGCTTGCTTGGAAATGTTGCTTCTCTTGCAGAGATCACTGCATCTATCTCAGGATAAGCACTCACTTAGAAGACATGTATAAGAAAGCTGTCCCCATATCTCAGTCTTTCTGTAGATTTCACAGCATATAAAAGCCTCTTATTCCTTGTATTCATCACCAAGAACAGAAGCTTTGAATTCTTTGATTCCAGTAAACTACCATTTATTAGAGACATTAAATGAAAGACAGTCAAAAGGAGAATGCAACAGAAAACTCCAGCGCTGGAAAGCCTGCTTCTACCTTGCTTTTCTCATTACTAGCACAAACAGCCTTTCAGAACTTCAAAGGTAAGCACTGCTATATAATAAGGCACATTGCAGGCAGAGAGATACAGGCGGATGTAAACGGAGCTAAATGGGAAGATATGTATTTGGAGATAAGTTACATCTCTGAATTCAAATCCCTATTTATCGCCTCTGATAAGTTACTCATGCATTTAAAGTCAGGACATGGCGTGTGTTTGCCTCTCTCCCCCAAGAGATGCATACACTGCACATTACCAAATCAGCGCTTCCAGCTGTACTGCAAGCCCATCTCCAAAGTCCTCATGGCAGGGCTGGCTGGCTCGGAGGGGCTGGGAAGACCCCCTGAGGTGTGATATCTCACGTTAGGGCCTAGAGCTTGGACAGTGAGAAGATGGAGGAATGCAAGAAGGCCCACAGAGATTGACGTTTAGGCAACAGTGAAATGAAAATATCAGTTCTCTTGTGCTGGAAGATGAAAAGCAGGTCAGAAGGATGGCCCCAGAGCCAAGAGTACAGTGGATGGGAAGGAGGTTACCTCTGCACCCTGCAGCGAACAGCAGAGAATCACCGAATTCTTTGGAAAAGAAGTACCAACCAATTGCAATAGTGAGCCATGGACAGGAGCAGTGACCACAGGGTGCTCAATCTGAGGGGTGTTTGTGGTCTCACTGCTCTGACAGTGGACAAATCCACGAAGGTCCCAATTACTGCCTCTGGCAAACAGTGATGGCTTCATAGAGGGTTGTCATCAGTCAGCTGCTATCGACTGCGGAACTTCATTTGCTCACTTCTGGCTTCTGCAATTCAGATCACTCTTATTCCTCTTCCTTTTACTCCATCATATGGGGCAAGGATTTTAAATAGCTGAAATGTAAAGGTCGGAACTCACTCCTTTGCTGAGAGTGGGGTTGGAGAGCAGGCAAGGAAATCCACACTGGTGGAGATACTGACCGTTCCTTATCAGAGCAAAGAGCCCTGAAGAGAACGCTGTCCCTGGCTGCATCAGCAGTGCAGTGGCTCAGCTGGAGTGGTGATTCCTGTGGCGATGGCCAAGATCAGGCTTTTAATGCAAGCCCATCACTCCTGACTGATTTACAAGAGCCATCTGACAAAGCCCTGTCTCCAGAGAGGCGTTCTCTAATCCTCCCAAGCTCCAAAGGGGCTGTCTTTGACAAGCAACAGATGTGCAACGCTTCTCTCCTAAATGGGCTCCTGTGATAAGAGAACCCGGCCCATCTCTGATCCCCAGCATTAGGGAACCTGCTCACCCAGCTTGCTAAGGGCTGCTATCTGCTATTTCAGCACACAGCGGTTCACACCTAAAGGCATCCCTCTGTAATTACAGCCTGCTCTGATCCCCCAGGCTTCAGGCCTAATAGGGTTGTGTTTACAGAATAAATTTCCATTTCATTGTCCATTTGACTCAATGAGAAAGAGTGAGGATGGGAAGAGAAATGAAAAAAATGCTGCAAGAGTCCATTCACAAAATCTGAGAAAGATAAACCCTAACAATGCCAGGTTACACTCCAATGGATTATTTCTTGGATTTAGGGTGTCCAAAGTCCCAAATGACCAATGAGCCAAAGTCCTCTTTCCACGGTCAGCCAAAGGCTGATACCTGGGGTCATGGCACTGCAGCCTTCTCAGTGACCAAAGAAGCTGGCAGCTTGTGGCTTCTGTGACTCTGCCTTTGCCACTGATGTTCCTAACTCCTCTAAGAAAGAGGAGAAGTAAAAAAATGTTCAGAAAAAAATGTTAATTTTGAGCAAAACAGAAACAAAGGAAAATCAAAACATGAAATTCTAAAGTGTGATCTCTATTCAAGTCACTTTCCCTTGAAGGAAAACAAGGGCATGATGGCATGGAACCCCGCTGACCACCTCCATTATACCATCTCAGACCTGTGTTCTGCAGCAGAAACTGGGATGTGCTTGAGGGACCTTTTGGCACCGCCATGCTGTTCCATTTATCATTTTCCCAGGTGTCACTGCAGACACCTCCTGTGTCTTGGCATCTTATTGTGGTTGCATTCAGCAACCACAGCGGGCCTCTACTTCTCCATGCAGGCAATGAGAGGGAACACACTTTGTACCCACTGCAGTGCTGTCTTCATTCTGTGATGCAGGGAGCAGCTCCAGCCTCCAGTTTCAAGACCAATCTCAGTCTAGGAATCCCTGAGTCCTCCTCCATCTATTTTTATTGACGTCTATCAAGTTGGGAGACATCAGTCATGTCATTAGACTGGCACGTCCAGAAGCAGGAACAAAAACAGCCAAAACGATGAAAGTTCTCTCCCAATAAAAGTGTCTGACCTGGAGAGTTCTCCAGTAATAAGGCAAGAGCAAAAGCTTCCTGAGGAATTCTGGCTTTGAGGATGGCTCATACACCTTTCCAGCTGATCTCTGCCGTGTGCAGTGAGGGCTGTCAGAGGT
This sequence comes from Tragopan temminckii, assembly GCA_028571105.1. NCBI lineage: Eukaryota > Metazoa > Chordata > Aves > Galliformes > Phasianidae > Tragopan > Tragopan temminckii. Next base: position 2,980,573 of record JAOWBP010004597.1, read on the forward strand.
TCAGAGGCAGTTTCTGCTGCACTGCTTCTGAGCAGCGCGTGTGGCTCTTCGGCGTGAGCCAACGGATGCTCCTTTGAAGGTGAAACCTTGTTAAAATTAGAAGAAGCCCCGGCCACTGTGGTTCCTTTGTTTTGTTTTGTTTGTTTCGTCTGTGGAGAGCAGGGATGTAAAGGAAGCCAGGCACGTGTGAGCTCTGGGATTATTCCCACTCTTTTCCATGAAAGCCCCATCTGTGCAAAGCAGCAGCATCACACACTCAAAGGGGCAAGGGCCAAGGAGGGAGCAACAGCAGTCATTAAAAAATCAAGCATCACTGAATGCTTTTGCTAAACATCACCCATCCCTCCTGCTCCCAGAAGCAGTGGGTTTCCTTGGAAACTACAGCAATGCCAACAGGCAGTGGGACTGGTCCATCAGGCTCATGTTTGTCCAGATCTGCTGGTGTCCAGTTCTATCCATCAGATAACCACACTGCAACCCTAAGGGTTGTGCTGGCTTGTATGAGTGCCAGGGCACACTGAGAGCTCCAGGATGCCCCTCTGTTACAAGTCCAGCTCTCCAACAACCCGAGCAATGGGGCAGGGAGCTGGGCAAGTGAGCACAACGCACCTGAGGTGCAGCTGCAATGCTGGGGTGAGATGAAGGGTCAGGAGGGTCCTCTGCAAATGTCCTGTGCTGACAAGCTCATCTGACACATGGAGCTCAGGGCTTGTTTTCTGCTCTCTGATGTGGGTAAAGGTTTCAGGGGTTGCATTTTAATCCTGGGTGCTACACCTGAAAGCGCTTGGGGGCTGTTACAGTGACTTCTGCATTTTCCATCCCATCAGTGATTTGGACAGTCTGAACCCCAGCTCCTTTGTATGGCCTGGGAGCACAGAGGTGACCACACCTTGGAGTGACCTGCCATGCCCAGGGAAGCAGTGAGCACTGGGACCTGCTGCACAGACAGTTCCTATATCAAAGGCTTTTAGCCCCACAGTTGAGAGCAACCAGAGATGCCCCATGCCCAACCTCACTGCAGCCCCATGCAAGGTGGTGATGACAAGCTGGATGTCTCTGATTCCTATGATTCCTATGCTTCAGCATCTTTCTCTCGCAAAGACAGCGATAACAGTAATTCTTGCATTACTACTGATACTGCTGCTGCCACTATTACTACACTGCCTCAACCCCTCTGTCACATGTCCCTAGTCCAGCTGCATGCAATGGGGAGCACAGCCTGTTGCTGTGTGTGGGGCTCTGGCAGGGCTGCCCCCCCCTGCATCCACCACACACTGCACGATGGGGATCTCATCCCAACTCTGGGCACAGCAGCAAAGCGAGTAATAACAATAACTTCTAGTCAGGGTTTTAATGGCAAAGCAAGCCTCTCTCTCTCTCTGAAGAATCCTTTAAATGTTCCCTTGCTCTTTATCTTTTGCTTCCTTTAAACTATGATGGAATTTAGGACTAATGAAAATGTGAGTCTGAGAGCATTTACTGGAAGCCAGCTGCTCTTGCTTTTTCATCTCTCTGGCCTGTCTCGTGATCTGCCTTTTCTGTGTCCACCCAGAGAAAGTGAACACATTTTTTTAGTGGAAGCTTGGTGCCTAATCAGGGTTGAAGCAGGTTTGGGTCATCCATCTTCATATGAACAACAAGGTCATAAAGTGGGCACTGCTTGCTTATTTTCCTTCCCAATATCTTTTTTCAGCAGCAAATGGTATCTTAATAAAACAGATAAAACAGAGCCTTTTTTTTTTTTTAGAGGGAAATAATGTATCGGGAGAAAATAAAAGCTTTAATGTGTTTTGCATTTTCTGCACCACACAATCAGCATTTGGCTTTGCTATGACCCTAAAAAGCTGGTGGGACACAAGGAAAAGACTGGCGCAATTTTTCACAATGGAGGACAAATCTCTCCCATGGTAACCTGTCAGAAACTCAGTGTTAGAAAAAATCCTTTGCAATGCTACCAGCTGGCAAACCCACACTGGGTGATCTTCTATTTTAAGGTCTCTTCCAAGCCCCAGCCATGCTATGATGCTATGATTCACTGACCTTGTTTTTCTGCCTCTTTGCCCTCCTTCCTTAGATAGCACAGGACAGAAGTGGAGGATCTCTGCAGGGTGCTGCAAGGTGTGCAATATGATCACACATCCCATGAGCACAGGGCATCCCAGCTGGTGCAGGCAACAGAAACCTTTGCCCTCAGCCTCCCGGCAAGTCACTGCACAGTTCCTGCATTTCCTCAAACATTTCCTATCGTGAAGCTTTCCTTGCCCAGACTAGAGCTAACAAGGCTGGCAGTGGGGATCTGAATCAAGCTCTGAACCAGGATGCATCATTCTGGCCTGGTCTGTGCAGCACCAGGCATGGCAGAGCAGAAATCCTGCCCTCCAGCTGAGGGCCTCTGGCTTTCTAATGCCAACGTCTCCATTTAGTGCCAAACAGATGGAGAGGAGAAGGAACCAAGTAACCACCAAAGTGATTTCTCTGTAGGTGCAAGGAATGAGGTGCTGGAAATGACAGCAGGTGCAGGAACGCGCTATCCTTTGGGCAGGGAGCAGCAGACAGCATTTACAGCACAGTCTATTTTGGGAAGAGGACAAAACTACTTAGGGATGTACTCATCTGAGCAACATTTATCATTTTTCTCCTTTTTTTTGTGTGTGTGTGTGCGTGTATTTTCAAAACAGATTAGAGCTTTCAAGAAAATGAATGACAGATCCTGATAAACTCGAAACAAAATTAGAGCACAGGTTATAGGAAAGACGAGTCCCCATTTAGTAATACAAACAAACCTCATATTGTGAATCTACATGAAGAAGAGCCAGAGCAATTAGAATTTCAGGCTGCCACATAACAGGCTCACAGCAAATAGCAGTGCAGTGTGCCTGCTCTTTCATTAAAGACAAATTGTCAAATAGCTTCTGATGGAAACCTGCCCTGTCTAAGCGTGATCAGAGAGGAGCCGGAGGAGCACCGCTGCTGGCTGAGCCACAGACATTAAAGCAGATGGAACAGGAATAGTTTGTGGCTTTTTTAGCAAAGAGCTCCTCGAGGTTGCACTTTTTCCTCCCGTCTCTGAATTTGGTAAATGAAGGGATTTATTTCAAGGCAGACACAGAGGCTGAGGTCCCGGTCTCAACCTAGGGCTCGCTGTCCCTGTGCTTCTGGAAGTGTCACTGAGCTTTAGAGGTTTGGGGCTGGGATGCACCAGCAAAGCCCCAGGTGATGCTGTCCAGCTGGTAGCATGGCTGGCCCCAGCCACTGCAGCATGTGCACAACAGCCAGGCCAAGGGACAGCCTCGTGCAATTCCAAATGCTGTCCTCACTGCCCCATTCCGTGGTCACATCCATCCCCTCAACAACCTGCAAGGTCCCATCCTGCCAGGAGGAAACCTGATAACCGTCAGTCCACCTCTCTAATTACACTGATGTAATTAAGCAGCCCCCTCAGTCCAACACAGATTCAATTTTGCATAACATCAGCACTTGGCAATTTTCCTTGGCCACCACCAAAATGGTAATTATCACCAGGTGATTTGTGCAGCACACCTCTGCCCTCTGCCCTGCATGAGCAGCACACGCCCTGTAATTCAGATGGACAAATGGGGTTGGCTTGTTGGATTCACCAAGAATCTCTGTGCATACAGGGCTGGCTAAAATGAATCGCTCCAAATGCATTTAAGCCGTGACAGAGCCAAAACGTGAACCGTTGGCAGCTGGATTTTGCTCCAGCCCTTAAAATCCATTTTTGAGATGGTTCTGGGGGTGTTGCATCATGCATGTTCCATCCCCAGCACCCCATGGGTTGGTGCAGCGCCCGCCTCCAGCTGCAGAAGCCTCTGAGTTTGTCTCCACCAAAGTGAAATTAAAATAGACAGAAACAATTACTGTAGGGAAAATGGAAGAGTTAATAAGGGGCTTGAACGTGCTGGTGAGACAGTTACAGGGTTTGGTTTTTTTCCCCTTCAAGTCTCTGAAATTATCACCAACGGTAGAAGGATTTTTTGAAAAGAGTTATGCATGGAAGAGCCTGGGAATGGGCGTTCTGATGATCAGAACAAGGAATTTGTGAGCTGTTTGCATCTGGTCCAGCAGGAAGCCATGTGAGATGCCCAGGGCCAAGGGAAACCTCTGTGTGGCATCACTGGGTGCTGGACCAGGCACACACAGCTCTGCAATTTGCTTCTCCCACACGTCAGAAAGATGGATGGTTCGCTGCCTACATGATGGTTTCTAGATATCCCTGTCTTGTCCCTTAATCAAACACTATATCAAGCCAACAGTCCACGTGCTTAATGTGACAGTGGCAATGTCTGACTGCTTCTCCCCATTCATAAGCCAGATCGTTATCTCCTCCCATCTACAAACATAAAAATCCTATGGAGTTATTACACAAGTGATGCCACTGTAAAATGCTCCCATGCCCTCCTCAGTTCCCCTCTCCTTTCTGCATTGCCACCAGTAGGACTGAGACCTCCCCAGCTCTGCAGCCCCTGCCACCCCCTGCCCCTCCAAGGGCCGTGCTGCAGTCAGGCACCCTGTGCCCCCAATTTCTGCCTGACTGAGGGCTCACCCCCCCGGCACCAAGGCTGGGGGCAGGCACTGTCCCCTCCCTGGCTCTGCAATGTGTTTCCTCTTCATTTCTCTGTGCTCGGTATAAATCAGGGAGCCGGAGCATTTTTTATTTGGAGCATCTGCTGGAACAGCAATTAATCACTGTCAGGCTATCTGAAAATACCCATTAGTTTTTGTTTTACTCTTTACTACATAAGCAGAAGAGATACATCTCCATTCCAGCTACCAATCCATGTGGCCAGAGCACACCTGGGAGCAGAAATTTACTGAAGGATCCCCAGAAATGAAGAGATGGAGTTTGGGTGCAGTTTGGCTGGAAATGGGGCTGTCTGGGAAAAATGGGGAGGCTTTGCTGGGAAGAATAGGGAAGAAGCCCTGTGGCTCTACAAACAGATGTTAATGTTTAACAGGACCCATAATTGGAATTGGCTACAGAGCTTGGAGAAAATTATTTTTCCTTTGTTTGTTAGCTTTGAGCTCTTTAGGCAGTTAATTAAAAGACGTTCATGGAACATATCTTCTTCAAATTCAGGCACACAGCCAATAAAAAGTGACCGTGAACTTGGCATCCCAGGGTTCTCGATTAATTTGCTCCCTGTGATTTAGAGCTGTGTGCTGCTTTTAACGTTAGAATTTTCTTTCACTAATTTCTAGGACCATGAACTCTCTGTCACAAGATCTAAAATACCCGAGCTCTGGGGTTTTTTTTAAGCTTTCACTGCATGCAGACAGTGCCATAAGCAAGGCTTCCAAAACATTTTGCAATACCTAGTTCCTAAGTTGCATACCCAATTCTGACAGTTCCTCCAACATGCAGTGTATGGGAACAGGTTGGCAGCCCTTCCCCAGGCTCAGCTCCATACAGCTACAAGCCAAACTGCCCCTAAAGAAGTCAGCAGATGTGACTGAAAGACAGAGAGGACGCACAACAGTCACAGCTCTGTTTAGCAGAGCCACAGCTGCATTTGGTGGCTGCAATACAGAGTTTACATGAAAAATATGTGCACTTTCAGGATCACCGCCAGGATGTCTCAAGCTCTTTGTGTTAATGCATGTAAATCTATCAGTCCATCCATCTGTCAAACTATCTATCAATCTATCTGCTTATCTACCTATCTGCTTACCTATCTGCCTGCCTGTCCATCCGTCCGTCCATCCATCCATCCATCCATCCATCCGTCCATCCATCCATCCATCCATCCATCCGTCCGTCCATCCATCCATCCATCCATCCATCCATCTGTCCATCCATCCATCCATCCATCCATCCGTCCATCTGTCCATCCATCCATCCATCCATCCATCCATCCATCCATCCATCCATCTGTCCATCCATCCATCCATCCATCCATCCATCCATCCATCCATCCGTCCATCCATCCATCCATCCATCTGTCCATCCATCCATCCATCCATCCATCCATCCATCCATCCATCCATCCTTCCATCCTTCCATCTCCTATCTATGTGTCTGCATGTGTGTTAGTGCTTACTCTCTGCTACTAAGTCTATACACAGAAAACTATCATGGACTGATACTAGTGCATATAAGCATGAAATCTGTCTGCACATCTGAAGTTTTTGTGCCTGTCAGAGTTGGCCCAATGATTGTAAAAGGGGCTCCACACAAACCCTGATTAAACTTCTGTGAAGATATTTTAGCACAACAAATGAATCTGTGTTATTTATGCTGATCTTGATGCTGCAGCACTCACACTGAGAGGGAAGTCCACGTGCCCTCTGCAGAGCTCTGCCGTTGCCACGACCAGACCTTTCCCCACCAGCTCAGCCTTTGCTTTTCTGCTCCTCCACCACCAACAAAACGCTAAGAAAACCAAACCCAAATATTCACCCCAAATCCAAATAATTGCTCCGGTTTTTCCAGCAAGCATTCCTCAAAATCCTCAGAACAGGCCCTTAATGAATCACTTCATCTCACTGATCTCTTTAACTGGGATCACTTATTTACTTAAAATTTTAGAATTTGCTACTGTCCCTCAGGTCATTTTGCTTTTAGAGAAGCAGCCTGCTAGGAAGTTAATTATGTAAAACTAGCAATTAATTTCTCACAGGCATGACAAATATTTGACTTAAAAGATGTATTTCCCCTTTGGTGAGCTGCAGCCCATCGGTGTGCTGTTAGCTGCAGTGGTACATGCCTGGGAATAAAAAGCTGTGCTGGGAAATTAAGGTCCTCGTTTGACTTTTAAGACCTCCCTGCTAAAGTTCTACTGCTTTTTGTCCACGTTCATGAACAGATTGTGCACAGACATCACATGTTCTCAGGATTTTCAGGCATTTCAGTTGGCTTTTGTCCAAGACGTGAAGAAATTCTCTTAAATCCATAGGACTTTCTTCTCAAGGGCTGAAGTTCTGCACTTCTGCCCAGGTTTATGCCACGTATCCTCATTTATTTAGCTGCAAGATCTGAACAAGACGTCCAGGTTTAGGAAGACTCAAATGTTTTCATCCGAGCATGATGGAGCTCTTGGAAACAGACAGCCTCGAGCACTTCAGTGACCAAGCTGCTGAGAAAGCCAGGAAAACCTGAAAGTGAAAATTTTGCTTGGGATGCAGTCAGCAGTTCTGCAGAGTGCCTGAGATGGGCTCCTGGGCTGCACGCTGATGCAGACCTGCAGATCCCATTTGCACAGCCTCCCATGGTAAGGAGAGGGAAGGAGCAGAGATGGTCTTACAATGCAGACCAGTTCTCAGCTGAAGGACAGCTCTGCACCCCCACAGGCTTTCTGCAGCTTACAGAACAGCACCAGCTTCTCCACACCACATTAAAGCCACAAATGGAACAGCGTTTTTTCAAAATCCGCAGGGTTTGGGGGAAGATTTTTTGCTTGCTTTTCTCCACTTGTGACAAAGATTTGCAATTCTTCCTGGCCAGGAGCGTGGCGGTACTTCAACCCAGTCTTTGTCTGATGCCAAATATCACGTGGTTTGGAGTCCCACACGTGCTTCCTGCTCATCAGTTCCCTTCTTTCTGCAACAAGGGCACTGGCTGAGCCATTTTCCTGTTTTTTGAAGCCTGGGTGTTGCCGAAGCTCAAACAGAGATCAGAGCATGACTTCACTCTTTTTTTTCCCCTCTGCTTTCTTTGTGACTGTATTGGCAGCCAGCTGTGTGGATGTCCCTTCCCAGCCCAATGCAAACACAAGGTGTTACCTCCATGAACTGTCGCTAAGCCAGAGCTCTGGGGATGGGCAGGAGCTCCCGTGCAGATGGGCTGAGGGAAGGTAATGTCACGACCTGTCATGGCTCAACTGCTTGCAGAGATGTGTCAGCTTGAGCCTATCTAAAGTTCAATTATTCTCTGCACGAAGCTGAATTTTGTCATTTTTGAATATGAAATGTCCTGGATAAGCTGCATCTCAGCTTCCATTGGTTTATCTGAACCACGTGGCTCACATGGGTACTTTTACCCTCTGCAAAGTCAAGGTTACAGAACTGAAGTGTGAAATGATATTACAGAGGCAGTCAGCGTCAAGTAGGAAGAGCAGGATTTGTTCAGATTGGAATCTTATTGAAAAGCCCAATTCAAACCTCGCTAGAGATTCAGGATGGGAATAATCCTTTACTTTTATTTTGCCTTCATTTTCAATCTGTCTCATTTATTCTCAACACTAGCAGGGCAGAAATACCAGCAAAAATGCCATTCCTAGCACAATTCCTTGTTCCAGCTTACATGTGAAGAAGAGCCTGAGGTAGAGAAGGTCTGTGGCAGCTGAGATATCAGGCTGAGGAGCTTTGAATTTGAGAAGAAAGCACACTTTGGTAACGTTGGTTAAATCAAACACCTGAAGAGCTGCAGACACCTCCAGTTCTGCCCAGCCTTCCCGTGATCATTCATTTTCTTCTTGAAGGGGAAATCTTCAGCAGGTTCAGCCAAGCCCATGTCAGCAAACACGCCTGTCAGAGAACCACACTGCTTCCTCCTGTGTCCTCTCTGCTATTTACACAAAATAACACTAATTATCTAAAATGCTGGCTTCCTCAAAATACCTGTTGGAACAGAAGATACAATTACCATAATTCCATTGCAAATTTTAGTTCCCATAATCACACTCCATTACAACAGGCGTCGAAGGTACCTTTGGCTTTACCTGGGAGATGGTGAAAGCAAAGATTTAACTCATTCCGCTCTTTTCAGCAGCAGGACGTGCAGGATGCACTCATCTGTAAGCAGCAGTTTTGTTTTTTGTTCGGCCCTGACCCCAGGGCCAAAATGATGCCAAGATGAGCCAAGAGCAGAGGGCACCCAGCCAGGCTGGTCTGTCCTTCGGTCCAGGAACACTGCAGGGTGCAGAGAGGTGCTTCCAGTGGGGGTTGGCTGAGCAGCGCTGCGGATGGGGAACTGAGATTCCTTTGCATGCATTGGGAGCAAACACAACAGCAGCTACTCCATCTCTGCCATGGAGAAATAACTTCCAGCAGGACTGGAGACCTCTTTAGGAGCAGAAATTTCATGGCATGACCATACCGCCCTTCGGTTTCCTTTTCTGAGGACAGCAGATGAAAACTTGGGCTTTGCTCTCCAGTTGTGTTGCAAACTCCCTTCCCATGCTTTGCCATGCTACGCTGAGACAACAACTTAGCAGGTAACAAAGGAACTCCAGGCAGCATTCCATCCAGATCACAGCAGATAATCCCACTGAGGGATCTTCTCAGGTATCAGCGTGGCACAGCAGAGCACAGACCCTTAGACCTGATGAAAACAAACCTGTGCAAAACCTCTCCAGGATGCTGGAAAACCAAACGTACTCATCATCCACTCTCCCACTTGCTTGCAGGTGCTGTAATTGCTGCAGCACATCCAGCACGTCTCTGTAATTACAGCAAGCTCCAATCTGAGCAACTGATGGACGTGGGAAACAGCAACCGAGGCCTCTGAAAGATGAGGGCTGGAATTCTAACAAGCTCAGGCATTCATACCCACTACTTTCCAACACATTACATTGCTTTTGTTGTTAAAGAAATCAATGTTGCAGCTCCTGTGATACGCCCCCTCTCTGAGGACCCTCCTGCTGAGTACCTTTCCCCAGGTCTTGTGGCATCAGCAGAACAGATCAAGTTCTGAACTTTCAGCTTCTGCTTGGCACCTTCTCCAAAGAAGAGCCTTTCTTTGTAGACAGTAAAATTTTGCCTCTTTTCTCCAGAAACAACCTGCACAGCCCTCGTCCTGCCGCACGGAATTGAACTGCCACTTTCCCAGCTCGTGATGGATCCGCAGATCACACAGGCTGATATTAGTGTGGCTGCCAGGAGCCCTCCTTTAGTGCTGGTGGCTCAAGCCAAGGGTTTCAGAGCAGAAAGTTTTAAATTCCCATCCCACTAGTGACCATAAAATTGACAGAAGCTCACAAAGCTCATTAAGTTGTACAGATATATCCTTTTTCCCTTCGTGCACCTGGAGATGTATTTTATATGATCTGCATTGCTACCAACAGGGATAGCTATGGGCTAAACACAGCTGAAAGAATGAGACAATTCCAGCCCAGGTTCCTATCCTGGAAGGAGGGTTAGAACCATGGATGCTTCAGAAACCTCCCAGCAGGCCCTGAATCACACAGACACCGTGCTTTACATAGTGAGATTACACACATACAAATCAATGGTGAGGTTCTGTTTTGCATTTCCAGTGGGTTCTCTGGTGCTCGTGAGCTGCTGTTTCAGATGTTGAGTCACGCAAGTCCAAAGCATTATCTTCTCTTTAAAATAAGAAGCTGAGATCTCTTTTACCCCTGGGAGACAGAGCTTCCAGAAGAATACTGAATATCACCAGCTTCTTAATCAAATAATAATCAGAAACAACGATACTGATTTTTTACTGGCTCTGCTTTTCCAGAGGTTGAGGTTTGCTGTGCAGTATGCTAATGAACAGCTTTCAAGATCCCCTTTCCCCTCCTGCCTTCTTCAGGAGTTTATTTTTAAAAGTACCATCCAGGGCATTGGAATAGCAATAAAGAATAGGTTAAAGCCTCTGATGTTTCGTTCCAGGAAAGCCGAAAAGATTAATGCACTTGTCTGCAACTTGAGCCTCTTCTATTCCCAGTTCTCCAGAAACCAAACAGCATGTACAGCAATTTCTTTATTACTTAAATCACATTGCACGATTATTGCACCGCTTTGGCTGGGAGGCAGCAGAATTGCACTGCCTGCCAAGGGGAAAGGCTGCCGGATGGAGGGCAGCCTGGCAGCCGTGGGGAAATGCCATTGCCCCAACGGGGTCTGTGAGTAACCACACTTCTGCAGTTCCGTGTGATGGGGATCGGTCCAGATCCTCCGTTTCCAACACAGATATGGAAGATCTCCGTTTGCTAAAATGCCACCGCTCCTTAATGATATTAAGCACCGTAAAAATGGGCATAAAGTGGAGCCCACTCCATCATCGTGATTGTTTGCACAGCACAGACACGTAATTAGACGTCAAGGCAGAGCTAATGGCATTTGCTAACTCTGTTAATATCGAATTTTATGTTTCGAAAGATTCCTTTTTACATTATTTTTATATTTGGATTTTATTTTCTTCTTTAACATTTCCCAAAGGTTCGATTGCTGGTGCTATCAGCAGATCTGGGTGTTCCTCATTTTAACTGAATTTCTTTTTTGAGGTTATTTATGTGTTGACTATCTTTGCTAATGGGAACCAGAGTCTTTAGGATGGCAGCTATGAGTGACAGCCTAAGAAATCACTTTAGACAGGATTCCTGACACAATATTTTGACTATTTCATTTTAAGTAAGACACTGTGATTGTCAGCTCGGTTACAATACAGCCGCTGCTCCCCAGTGGAAAAAGAGATCTGAAAATTGAAGGAAATCAAATTCCCACTTAAATGACTTTTAGAGTAAAACAGTCGGGTCCTGCCCTTGCCTCTCCCTGCTCAACACTGCACGGTGCTTGAAATGCTTAAGGAGACAACAGACACCTCGGAGATGGCTGAGTCCCCAGGCACACTTTGAATAAGCACCTACAAAATACAGGGAGTTCATCACTCTTTGTGAGCTGATAATGGTATTTTGCCATTTCTGTTCCTTTTCTGGCTAATGCAATGCCTGGAACAAAACACAATATTTTTGATGGAAAAGCTTTGGGGTTTTCTTTGCTATTTTTTAGCTGAAAAGGTTTTCATGGGAATTGAAAAGGAAAATATAAGAGAGTGGTTATGCATTGATTTCTCAGATATCAGGGATAGGGCAGGAAGAGGATGTAGGAAGAACCGAGGTGGAGCTTTCCAGATTTGGGGCAGCGTTCGACATCCGCTTCACTGAGAAACACGGTGATGGTGGGGTCTGCTGATGAACTGCCTGGGATTTAAACTCCGCCATCGCATTACACTTGATTTGATATAAAGCAAGGTCACTCCTCATCCTTTAGGTTATTCAGGATTAGAAAATTGAAGCCATTTGAACCGAGATGGTATTTCTTAATATAATAATGGCCGGGAAATTGAACCGTAAGAATGACTTCTTGTTATTAGTTCATAGGAGGTGCTTTTTAAAAATTAGAGTAGAAGGAGGACGACTGCAGCTTAATCCCAAGATAAATCATCGCCCTGCAATGGCCAGCAAAGCGCAGGGCTTGATGTGATTAGGGGACTTAAAGCTGTGGCAGGGCAAGTTAAAGCCTCGCTAATGATTTTAACTAGGATTACACAGAGATAAATAGGACTTCCCATACGCTGTCTGTTCTTTGCATCACTGTATGTTGCAGGTGGTTTCCAGTCAGGGTTTTTTTTGTTGTTTTTTTTTTTTTCTGGATGTTTCACAGGAAGGGAAAACCACAACAAATGCACCCAGTTCATCCCCATCTCACCGCAGTCACTGATTCATCTTATCTGCCACAGAACCCTTGAAGAGTGGAAGACACCGGTGGGAAAAAACAGCAAACCAGTTAAAACAGTTTGAGTTGAAACCCCTTTCTCTCTCCTACTCTGTGTACATTTAAGCACGGAACAGCTTTTTAACCAAAGTGAGAACTTCAGCAGAAAGCTGTTGCTTGGGTTAAAATATCTCCCATTTTGATCCCTGAACGTTCTGACTCTTTGCATACCCTTTTCATTTTTTCCTCCCTCTCGCTTGGCGTTAACCCAATGGGAAAAGAAGGAAGATTTTTTTGAGGGTTTTTTTTTTTTTTTGGCTTATTTTTAAGTTTTGCAGGAAAAAAAAAAAAAAGAAGAAGAAGAAAAAAGAAAAGCCGTCTCAAAGACATATCTGTATATTTTCAGTTTTTTAGAGATGGGAAACACTTTTCCTCAAACATCTGTAGCACACCAGCTGCTCCAGCCTCTGTGTGCTCATCCAAATTCCTTCTCCCCTTTCTCTTTCCTCATCATCCCCCTCTTTCAATCTGCTGCTGCCGTTGCTGGTGATGAACTCTGGCTGCTGGAGGTGCGACCCAGTGAGCTCCATTCACAAGGGCAGGAGAATGGGCACAAACTGTGCGCTCCTGTTCCACCTTTATTCATGTTTGAGGATCAGGATTTGGTTGGTGCTGTGTAAAGCAGTCTCTCCTTTTTCTTCCAGGAAGCATTCTGCTGTGTGAGAGCTCTCGGACTGGCAGCTCTGATGAATGAAGACAATGTCAGCCAACTCCTTGTCTTCTGTTTGGAAATGCATTGTTTTAGTGAAAAGCGTTCTATTTTTCCTCTAAAAAGCCTAAATGCAGAAGGGAGTGCCTCCTCCCTGCAAGAAACGAGGATTCAGAATCGGTTGCATTGGATTTTTTTCTCCTTTTTTGGTAGAAGAAGGAAACCATTCAATCTCTTTGTACGCCTTTGACAAAATAAACAGAATTTGTGGTAGAACCAAACAAATCATCACCAGCAGGGCCAGGAAGGCACCGAAAGACAGACTGGAGAAGGTGGCATTTCCTTCACTGCTGGGCTGTGCAGAGATGTTAAGAAGCAATTTGCTGCAGCACGTGCACCTGTTCCCTCTCTGCAATAAGGTGCAGGAAAAGTCTTCAGCAGATCGTCACAAAATACCAAAGTGGGAAAGACCACCAGAAGCTGAAAACATTAATTAACTACCTAGAAACCAGCGGGTAACAAAGCAAGTGTTCCCAACCATAATGTTGGCCAAATGGAGTGATCCCCTCAGCGCTTGTTTTTATCACTGCGCAAGTAGCTAAAAAAAGCAGAAAGACACCAGAACAGCCAACTGTCACCACTAGAGAGCTTCGTCTGCTCCTGTGCAGCCAATGGGAGCCCTGAGGGGCAGGAAAGGTCTCAGGAACCCCATTAGGTGGACAGAGCAACACCAGCCCTTGGATCTGTCACATCCTGGGGTTCCCACCGGCAGGAAGGGAACCTGCAGCCCAGGATTTAAACTGCCCAGCACTGGCTCTTCCATACCCATGTCGGCAGTTACTTCTGCTTACATCAGCTGGGAATACGGTCCCTCAGTCTCTATATTAACATTTTCCTCTGCAGCGTCGCTGGAACAGGTTCGTTCTTCTTACTGAGAGCAAAAGAGAGAGAAGAGAGCCATACAAAGCAACAGACAGCACAGGCAGCTTATTTGAGCCGAGGGTACCTCTGTGGATTGAGGAGAGGTGCAGGAAAGAAAAAAAAATTAATTAAATTTAAATGATTATCTTTTGAGAGTATTCATAATCAAGTCCTGTCTCCGTAGTGAAGACAAACCTTTGTAACTATGCATGGCTAGACTCTAGTTTTCGCTTTATTTAATTTTGCTGTGTGCACAGTAGGAAAGATAGGGTTGGGTGTATGGTGGATCAACACGAAAGCCCGTGCTTTCACCAGCAGCTTGTAATTTTAGCTGTCAGCTGAGTTGTTTACACAGCTAAACAAACGGATCCCAGTCTCTGTCCCTCTTATCTCTGGTGCACACACAGAGTGGGAACAAGTTGAGAAGCCCCTCTAAAAACACTGCTAGCTCTCTGCTGGGCGCTGGGTCAGGAGCCTGCCTTTGTTCCCACTGCTCTGTACATCAGATTACAGCCCTTGCTCTGCTTGCATCTCCTCTCTGCAGGAGCACGCACACGCGCAGCACTGGTCGCTGGGTTTTGTTTTCCAGGAGAGTCCATCTGCTTATGCTCATGTAATCTCCTTACAGGAATCCCTGGGCTCGAGCCCTGCTGTTGGCTGCTCTGACATTTCTCATGCCCCCTCTGCCTGCCCGGGCTCAGTGCCATGCGGAGGTCCCGCTCTCATCCCAGCCTCTTCCTTTGCTCTGAGCTGCACTAAGCACATTCAGACGCTCCCAACGCCTTCTGCAGAAGTGAGGGCACTGGGCAAAACCAAGCTCACAAACCATCAAAGAGCCATCCATCCTCCCAAGGTCAAGCCAGCCAGTGTTTAAATGCTCTTTTTCTCTTGCACATGTACAGATGCATCAGCTCACCCCGGGGATGATGATAGCAGGGTCTGCGTTTCTGCCAGGAGCTACATGCAGTAAATCAAAGCAAATCAGGCGCAGATCCCACAGGTTACCAAGCTCTTTGGCTGATTCTGTTTTAGCTGTGAGGCAGGTGATGTGTCTGACTCTAAAGCATCTCGATCTGAATATCCTCACAAGGGAAAACATCAAACCACTCTTGGTGATTCCAGTGGACGTTTTCACCTCCTAAAGGTTTCTGGCAGTGGCTCCAGGAGTTGCTCTCATTGAAATGTGGCGGGATATGGACGAAAGAGACTTTTTCAGCCCTTTTCCTGCACTGCATGCTGTTAAGCAAACTGGGCAGGAAAGAGCCTCTGGTGTAATACAGCCTTAGGAGCTGACAGTGCAATGCACAGAGCACCAGTCCCTCCTTAAGGAGCACGCACTACATTGGTCGAGTTTAAGAGGAGCCACAGTGAGCTGGATTCCCTTTCCTCTGAACCATCAGCATCTCAGTGGCCACAAGAAATGCAGAACTATGATCCTGCCTTGCGGTGCCACTGCAGCCTCCCTACGCTCTGGCTGTGCTCAGCTGATGGAGTTTAATCTGAGCAATGAAAATGCACACGAATGGAGGGAGGGGTTAATGACCAGCTTGTAATTTATCCTGCAAAACACCCAGACTTGGGGCAGGCTCTGACTGCACAGCCCAGCTGCAGAGCAGGATGTTTCCATTCATGCTGGTGTGCTGCAGTGCCTGAATTACTGCCCTGATGAGAGGAAGCGTGCACCTGAAGGGAAGATGCTGTCTGAAAAGCATGGCCTGCTGAAGCAGGGTCACTGAGTTCCTAACATCAATAAACACTCAGCACCTACGGATTGTTTCCAAAGCTCATTATCTCAGAGGACTGCTCTATATGTGAGTGAAATTCATTACCTGAGTGGCTTGTTATATTTTCTAGTCACTGCCAAGATGTAGGCATTCCTTGGCTACCTTAATTAATGAGTGATTACAAACTGAAGTGTATCATTTGTATTTAGATATGTTTCTCACTGCTGTAGCTGGAGCCACTGAAATCCGTCTTTCAGAGAAGCCATCAAAGGCCAAGCAGCCCCACCCCACATGGTAACTAGAAGTATTTTTCCCTACTGGAGCACAGAACTTGACCTCAGTGCTCCAGCAAGACTCCAGGACCAGGTCTGAAATTGCAGCAAAACCGCACATGGCCCAGAGTCTGAAAACAGCTTCAGAAGGCTCCGTCCCCCAGGGAGCTGCACCAGCATCCCTGACTCACCAACATCCCCAGCAGTTATACTTCATAGAAGCCAAACTCTTCCCTGTAAACAACCTTATCACGTAACAACAGCTTCAATATATGTAATATATATATATAAAAGCAAGCCTAAATATTTCATTGTAAGTACCAACAGGAAGACCTTAGGTTTCCCTTGGGGGTCACACTCATACACTGGAGGTAAAGCTGAATTTGTGCATGGATTATCCAGCACTGTCCTACTCTGGCCATCAGTCTGCATTCCTGAGCAATAAGCAGCGGTTGAGTGGCGAGCAGGAGGATGGAAAAACAAAGGATTTACCTGAGAGGACCCAGCAGGGTGCTGGGGGGAGCACGTGGGCCTGCAGCCACGGAACCACAGAATCACAATATCACAGATCCACAGCATCATAGAATGGCTTGGGTTGGAAGGAATATGTAGTTCCAACCCCGTTAGAGGTGTGGGGCTTGGATTCACTAAGGGTGAGATTAATTGGTTCAAATTCAGTTATCTAGGCCCAAGTTGGAGCATACAGGCAATGGAGACGACCAATTCACCTCCTTCCAGGACAGGTTTTTAGGAAGGCCAGATGGTTCCTTCAGCATTCCTGGGTGGAACAGAGCCAGAATTTCCTCCCAACACCTTAAATCAGCGCTGTAATCAAAGCAGAATTCAACTCAAATCTTGACCTGCTGGAATACACAAGGAATGCAGCTTGAAAAATGCACTTTGTTTGTCTCCAGCATTCTAACCAGTTGGAAATGTCACCCAGCTGCAGCTGAACCAGCAGTGCTGCAGGAGCCAGGTCCAGCCACGCAGCATCGTGATGTTGGTTCACAGCACAGCTTTATTTCAAGGGAGGAACTTTTCACCGAATGCCTTCAGAAATAGTGAACTTCAGCTGTGTGCTCAAGGGTTTGAGTGCTGTTGTTTGCTTTTTTTTAATGAATTTTCTGATGTTACTGCTGAATGTCGTACACTGCACTGAGTTATTTCACTTCTGCTGATGTTCTGTGCGGTGCTTGCTGCAATGAAGGACTGCCTTGAGCAATGATGATAACAACACCAGTGAATTAACAATAATTACAGACATTTTTTCCCTTCAGTTTCCATACAGTCACTCTGTTCAGCTTGCCAGGAGTATCTCCTTTTCCACCAGAAACTGCAGCTTCTCGTGAAAACATTGGTTTGGAGCTTTTTCAACCTATTTAAGAGGAAACTAAGAGAAGGAGAATCAAATTTCTTTGCTCAGAAGGAAGTGCATAAACTCAGACTGCGAACTACAAACAGCCACAGGGAGCGAGGGCTGGTGATTAAAGGGGAGGAATAGAGGTTGGGGTAATCGTGTTAATTCACTGTCATTGAGCCCCATAGTGCTTAAAAAGGTACAGAGGCTGTCTAACCAGCAGAAGACTCAAGGGCAAACATTTCTAAACAGAATTTACCAACTTCTGATTTCAGCTGTATCGTATTCACCTGCTGCTTATAAACACCCAACGTGTGAATTGACACACTTGTAAATTTACTACTTCATCTCTCCTGCTGGATAGGCGTTCTGTGAGATGGCTGGAGGGATTTTACATAAGGACGTGGGATGCATCTGTAGTGCTGACCATAGCAGAGGCATTAAAGCATCTACTTCTGCTTCTGATCACTACAGCAGCACCCCCTGCAATGGGAATGTGGGTGTCCTATTCCTTTCTCCCAGGCTGTGAGTATAATTCAGGTGGGACCAACCTGGATTTATCAAAGCAGGGTCACCTAGCTAAATGTTGGCTGTTAGATCAAGGCATCTCCAAGGGGTTACGTCTTTCACTTCTTCCAGGGATGGGCCTGAAGTGACTGCTTGGAGAACTTTAACACCTGCCTTTCAGATAGCTGAAGCTGACTGACGCAGTCCCAGCTCTTGTCTCCAGGAGCACAGCAGGACACTCGAGATGGACTACGATGAGCAGCAGTCTGTGAGGGGGGCTGAGAGAGGTCTTTTCAAAAGGGAAATATTTCCAAGTTTAGAACCAATCATTTCCCAATGTTTGGTTTTCTCTCTCTCTGAAAAAAAATATATTTTGAAGAGAGGGAGAAAAGCATTTCTCTTCCTCTGCCCTGTGCAGAAGGGGTTCAGGTAAGTGACTCTCCTTGGCAGCTGCCCTGTAATCACAGGTTCTGGTTCATCCAATGAACCCAACCTCCCTGCTCAAAGGGGCTGATTGTGCCCCAACCATTTCCTAAGCAGATACTCCTTCAATTTAGAGATCTCTTTCAACGGTTTCTTGAAGCTCCCTTTCACTAATGGCTCTTTTTTAAACCACAGGGGAAAGGTGTGAGACAAGTGCCTCTTCCTGTTGTGCCTGAGGAGCAAACCAAGGTGGGAGGTCACCTGCTGCTGATGTGAGCCATCCAGGTGCTCTAGAGGAGACGACTTGCAAGCACAAAGCCAGCATGCAAATACTTCTGACTGCTCCTGGAGGTGTGGGGTCCTGGAAACCTCCCGTCCCTCCAATCCGTTGTGCTGTTGCACTGAAGGATGGAAAAGACCTTCTTGCTGATGGAGCTCATGGTGTTGTTATGGACCTGGGAAGTGCCAGCAGCCCATTGGTGCTGATAGCAGCCAGGAGCTGCCGAGCAGACCCAGTGCCATCACAGACCCGTGGCACAGACCTGATAAGGCAGCTGGACCACACTGGCTCTTAAAATCACCTCACAGTGTCCAGTGGGGCACTAACGACAATTAATTACAGGCTGCCCTACTGCAAGAGACTGCGAGACATGGAGAGGAGACAGGAGACGAGGTGGGGAGAAACAGCATCACTCCTGCTCCTTCCTTCTGCAAAGCTCTGTCAAGGATAACAACCCTGTATTTAGTGTAATTTACAGTAAACTGTGTTTTAATGGATGTTGTGGGATCCTTATTATGAAAATCCTCTTATGAGTAGCAGCTCCTTTAATAACCTGGGCTGCAAGAAGTGTCTGTCTATTTGCATTTATTTGCATGTATTTGCATGCAAGTTGCTAATATGAAATCTCAAAAGCTCTGACGACTTCATGTTGTTAAGTCAGCCCATAATCTGAAGGACTTGCAATCCAAGAGCACAACATTCTTACAAGTATAAGCTGTGCCCCAGTGCTACCAAAGAGTGCGGGGTGCAGCCTGCAGAGCTCCCTGTCCGCCCACGGGACTTCCCTTTGGTAGGACACACTTCTGCATCCTCCAAAATCTCAGCCTTGAGACCGAAAACCTGCCTGAGCTCTCGCTGTGCCCGAGGATGGCTCACCCACCTTCTGAGCAGCAGATGGTAACGCTGCGGAAGACGAAGTTGCTACAGCAAAAAGAGTGCTGTCAAAACCTGCAATTTCACCTTGGAAATGGCATCATCAGACACCCACGTGTGAGCAGGCTGATATCTGGGGAAAGGGGAATGTGCGGTGAGATCCCAAGGAGTCATTCACAAACTGATACTGGAAGGGAACTGCTTCCCTGCTAATCCCAGGGACACCGTGAGACAGCTATGGGGCTTGAAAATGGGACTGCCGTTCTTTTCAAACGTTACCACTTCCCTTCGAAACCTCATTCTGGTTCAGAAAAAAAAAAACAAACAGCTGTAGTAATAATGACAACCATAATAAAGAACAGTGCAGCAGGAATTGTGAACATTTGCTCCATTGGACGCTGCACGGTGGTTGTTTCAATGTGGCTGCATCATCTGAGCTCCCTAATTTCAGAACTTATCATTCCGAAGAGGTAGAAATGTTGTTGAGACGATCCTAAACATTCTGATATGAAATCTGTAGCATGAGACGATGTGAATTATGATGTAATAAAATTGATCAAAAGAAATGAAGCATAACAATAATATAGAAAACCCACGGATTTACTGTCTTGAAACAACAGATTTAGGACACAACTGAAATGAAATGAGACCGCTGAAATGAAACCATTCAGCTTCCCATAGAAAATGATGTGTAAATTGGCATATTTGTGCAATGCTTCAATTCTGCATGAGAAAACTCCAACTTTTAAGCGTGACATAAATAATCAGGCCCAGAGCTTCCCACAAACCTACAGCTTTGCCTCGATGATGAATGTGCCTGAGCACAGCAATGTGCTGCAGGGCTGGGGAGATCTCTGCTGAT
The DNA here is from genome assembly GCA_028571105.1 of Tragopan temminckii. Lineage (NCBI taxonomy): Eukaryota > Metazoa > Chordata > Aves > Galliformes > Phasianidae > Tragopan > Tragopan temminckii. Next base: position 3,000,897 of record JAOWBP010004597.1, read on the forward strand.
GAAGAACCCTTTCTCTCAACTGGATCAGCACAGAGCATATGCCTGAAACCCACCGAAAGCTTTCCACTAATTGCTGGATGTTGCTAAAACTTCTCCTAAGTCTCACAGGGAATATCTTGCAGAATAGAGCACGTGGTGGACCTGCCAACCCCAGCATCCCCATCCTCACACAGCCCTTGCATACAACCCACTGCTAACATAATCAGCAGCTGAGGTTGGTCTGAAGGAGGTTTGGATCAATCCTTGCTGACAAGCTCATGACCAAGCCTCCTTATGCTTCCTTTCACCTCTCAGTTTGCATCACGAGGAGTAAAAGGGCGGCTCCTTCCTCTGAGATTCCCAATCCCCCTTGTTAGAGTCAGAGTCTGCACACTTTGGAGAAGCATTCGGATTTACAGACGGCAGTGTGCATTACGTGCAGTGTTGGAAAGCCCTGGGGGGGGATTATCAAGTGGTCCAGTAATCCTCACCTCACTAGCAGAAAGCACACAACCAGCTCCTGCTCTGCTTTTCACACAGAGGGACACAGTGCAAGCAAAGCTCAGCCCCAGGGAAATAAAGCAAATGCAATAAAGACGGTGATGTAGGACACAATAAGCACCAAGCCAGCAGATTTAAAAATTAAACGTGAAAGGATAGCCCTCGTGCAGAAAACACCTTACAGGCAGCATTACCAATCCCTCCCATCCAAAAAGCTTGTGTCCTCCTTCTAAGGAGAGCTGCTGAAATAGCAGGAGAGCTGCTGAGGTCACACACAGAGGGCTCTCAGCCTCCTGTCTCAGAGTTTCAGCTGCCTGTAAAGTTGTTCACATTTTTCGGGCTATCAGTGCAAAGGCTGAAACAGCCTGGTTCGATTTTAAATAAAAGCTATGACTGCACTGTAAGTGCTGGCCATGCTTCATATAGATTTTGCGGCTGGGTAGCCTTGTGCTCCAGTAGGTGAGAAAAGCAGCCTGGAAACTTCTAGGTAATAAGTACACTTTTCCATCAACTCGTGGTGACAAGAATTGCCCAGAAGGAAACAGCGAAAGAAAAAAACCCTATGGCTCTAGATTCACAGCAGCTGTGACAGCCCAGCACTGATCCTGCCAACCTGTCTGATAAAGGCAAAGCTGCACGCATCCGGATGGCACTGAGAGCTGATGGAGCATGCAGGCACCTCGTCTGCCCCAGTCGTGGGGAGCTGCTGGGTCTCCTGGTATCACCTGGGAACCAACAGGGTGTCACTGTGCTTCCTGTCCTCCCCAGACAGCCCGTCTCAGCTTTGCTTTCGAGTAGCTCACAGCAATGATATTCCATCCCCATCAATTACCGCTATTAAGTTAGCGCCAGCAAACCAGTCCTTGGGGTGGCATCGTTACTGCTATTAAGAACAAGAAGCAGCAGCAGGGGCTCTGCTCATCTTCCCCCCTTCCTAGCGGAAGCTCTTATTGGGGACTTCTTTCAATATTTCATTAATACTCAGACATATGCTCTGGGAATGTCAAAATGCTGGGATCGCCTGGAACGAAGCGATAAACAGAACTGACGCTGAATTAAACACTGAATTACCTGGAGAGCAGATAGGGTTTATTTGGATGTACATCACTATAGCTACAGCCCTTCACGTGCACCTCCATCCCCTACTTTACCCAAAGCTCCACAGACTGGAATAAACTGAAATAAAATGCTGTAATCTCAGGAAATCTGCATGTCCTCTTCATGTTTGAATGGATGTGCTTGGCACGTACATCTAGACAATTTAGGCTAATTATTTTTTGTGTTTATATTTATTGGCTATGATTAGTTATGCAACAAAGACTATGGGAGAACAAATCATGTCAGTGCAGCTAATTGGAGATAACACAAGCTCTAGCGAAAGCAGCAATTTCTGTATTTTACGCATGAAAAAGAGACCTGATCCTGCTGGTTGTAAATCAATAAAGCGCTGCTGAGGTCTCCATCTGAGGATAGGAGCCAAAGCACTGTATCAGTTGTTCCTGATTTCTTGTGTTCTGTCTATGAAGCTACTGAAAGCCACAGATTTTAATGGGGTAAAGCTGCGGTGGGGGTCAGAACAGCACAGGAAGAAGATATTACAGAAAATGAGATATGTAGGATTTTGTTCCTTCGGAGAGAAGGCTGGTGTGAGGCCATCTGTCTGTGTATTTTAGGAGTTCTTAGGGACTGAATATGAACCGATTTCACTCATCTTCAGCCTGCCAGACTAGAAATGTCTATTTTCACAAACCCTCCAGGCTTTGCTCCTTAGCTCCTAACTCAAGCCCTGGTTCTGCAAAAGGCAGAATGCAAGCAATGAGCCGGTCCAAAAAGCCACCTCCTGTCACAGCTCCTGCTTGCTTCCCTTTCATTTAAAACATCTGGGCAGGTGTTTGCAGGTGTCAGCACCCCCTCAGCTCACACTTCCAGGACTGTGCTGCCAACACGCCTTGCAGCTATCACAGAGCCCAGCCTTGCTCTGAAGGATGGCAGTGCCACTGCCTCCACTTCCCGGTGAGGAATGACAAGGTTTGTCAAGGTGCCGAGGCACCTGAAGATGCAAACAGATGCTGGGTGTTCTGTTCTGAATATCCTGAATACATCCTGACATGCCTGGTGCCTCCTCTTGCCGACAGCTGGAGCTACAGGTACTCAAATAGCCCTCAACATCAGCCCAAGGTTGAATGAGAAGTTTCTTCTCCCATCTGGCACGGGACAATTGCCATGTCACCTTGCTTCCTCCTGACCACAGAAGAAGCCAGGAGCTTCAGGTGGGGTGAAGGGTGAAGCTCACCCTGGAGAGGTTCCTCCTCATGCTCAGGGCTGAACTAAGGAGCTCAAAGGAAACCCCACACACATCCCATGGACCTGGAGAGGCCTGGAGGCATCTCTCTGCCCAAGTCCAGTTCTCCCTTCCCCAAGACACTGCCAACCAACATTTGCACCTTCCCAGTTCCAGTGGCAAAAAAAATAAATCAATCTGCCCCCATGCTGCCTTTTGTTCCCACCAACACTGTTTGTTTGTTCCTGGAGAGCAGGACCTGCTAATTTATGTTAATTGGGATTGCACAGGTAGGTTTTTCCCCTCCACTTCCCCCTGCATCCCGCTGCGAAACCAAACTGACTTTATAATCTCCTACAGCAGCCAGCAGCCTGCTGGAACACCAGCCTCAGCATGCAAAGCATGTTGACAGGCTGCCTTTTTTTTCTCCCCTCCTCATGAGGAATTCTGTGCATTTTGACAGTTTTGAAGGCTCACTGAGCTATGATTACAATTCCCTTATGTTATATATATATATATGCGTACATAAATATATATATGTAAAGGAAGCCACCATTCCTGAGGCTGATTGCCCTGCAGCTCTGTAACAGCACAGTCTTCCCCCCCCCTTCTGCTGTCTCCCCATATGCTGTTTCAAGGAGGAAGAAGCAAAGGGAGGCATCTCTGCTCCTTGTTGCTCTGTGCTGGGTGACACTTTTCATTTTGGTCTCTGCTGCAGGTTTGAGTCACAAGCCCAGAGCATAGGGGCCTGTGCAAGATTGGTCTTTGGGGAAAGCAATGCTCTGCGTGGTTTCTTCAAAAAAGTCCAAAAGCTCAGCTGTCCTGCTCTGCTTTTTGCTCGGAGCTGATATAAGGGAATCCATCTTTCCCAGGCACCCAGCCCCTCTCGCTGCCCAGAGGCACAGCTGGGAGACAGGACCAGCAGCAGCTCTCACCACCGCTGGGATGCATTTGGGGGCAGCTCCACAACCACAGCACTGTGCTGCCGCTTCCAGCAGCTCAGGAAACGCACATCCCAAGAGATGTGGGGGCTTGGATTGCTAAGGGAGTTTTAAAAAAAGCCTGCCTGATGTCATGAGAGAATTTATTTTACCCACCAGATAGAGCAGGGGCTTTGATCTCCTGCAGGGAGTCAGCACAGATGTGTATCGCTGTAACAGAGATCAGAACTTGACCACAAATACTTCATTAGCTTGAAAAGTTACCTATTTTATTCCTGTCCAAAGGATATTTTACTTGGGTGCTTTCATCTGAAAAAACACTAACTTCTGGAAAAGCAAGCTTTAATGTCATGTGTGTTTTCTGCCTTTGAGGAGTGGAAAATGCCACACACTGTGGCATATGCACAGGATTGAGCCACAAGGGAAGAAAATAAGCAGTCGTCTTTCTTGGTTTGATCTGTGTACATCTGTTTCCTGGGAGAGAGGTGAAATGGGATATTTACTTGGGTAAGTATTGTAAGGCAGATGCACTTCACTGCAAAATAAATAAAAAATGATATTAAAATTAGCTATGTAAAAGAAGTGCTCTGGAGCTCTGTTTTCCATTACAAACCCGAGTTCTTATGTGCAGCACGCATAACAGGGCTATGAATATTCTCATCTCTAAAGTTTCCAAGCAAAACGTCGGTCCCATCAGAGATAAAAACAGAACTCCTTGCTTTTAATGCGGCTGGGATTTCCCTCTGAGCCTGGAGGGGCTGCTCTGCTGATGGTGCTGTCAGCTGTGTCCTGGGGGAAGCAGCATGGAGCAGGCAGCTGGAGTGCTGGGCTGGCACTGAAAAGCCCAGCAGACCTCATGCCAGGCCAGCTGTCTGGACAGACAGACACTGTTTGACCAAAGACTTCAGCTACTGCCCCTGCACCTCTACTCTGTGAGCCCATGTGGAGCTGTGGGTATGTGATTAGGGCCCCAGGGAGGGCTGTGATCTCGATCAAAGGACTGGAGAACCTGTCCTATGAAGGAAGACTGAAAGAGTGAGGGCTTTTCAGCCTGTAAGAGACATTGCAGGGGGGATTTAATGACAGTAATCCAGGATTTAAAGGAGGATGGAGTCTGTCTCTGCACCAGGAGCCACAGGGTCATGGTGGAATCCCCATCCTTGGGGCTCTTAAGATGCAACTGGATAGCAATGCTGAGCATCTCGTCAGACTCCCCACCCCATGGACCTGATGATCTTCCCAGGTCCCTTCCATGGGCTTTGCTGTGGCTCTGTGACTCCACAACAGAGTTTGATGTGTACAGGAGGGGCACAGCAATCACTGGCCACAGGCAAATGCTGGTCCAGGAAACCACCCTGAACTGTTCTGTACAAGGCATGGCCATATCACAACCCAACTCTTCTTCTGATGCTGTCCTAAAGGAGATTTCTGTCTTCTCCAGCTGTACTGCCAGAGGGAAGACATCAGCTTAAGTGGAACATGTCCTGGGAAGGGACTTGCGTGTTGCAGCAAAGAATAGACTGTGATTTGATCAGAGCCCAAGGTAAGCTGCAGAACAAGGATGGCCTCTGTCAGATGCATATCTGGTCTGAGGAGCTCACCTCCCCATCAGACTGCTGTCAGTAGTTTGAGGATGAAGATTGGAAGAATTTAAAGAGGAAATAAAGAGCAATGTTTTAAGAAGGAGGGTAATTTATCATGAGAGGGTTCACTGATGGATGGTGTTCTTTCCTCATCAGCTGCTGTCTTTCAATCAAGATAGGATGATGTCTTACTAGAAGATGCATTCTGGTTTAAGCACACGGTGTTGGGCTCAGAAAGGGAATCATTCTGTGATTTCTACAGCAGGAAATCAGAGCTGATGGCTGCAATTGTGCTCCTATCTGGCCTTAAAATCTATTGATCTGTGAAAATAATTGCCACAGTTTACTGATTTTCCTGAATGTTTGATGGCAGGTAAGAAATACTTATGTCTCTGGTGGCCTGAGCTGCCCTGAAAGAATTTCCTCTGTGCGTTCAGGAGTTAGAAAATAAATATTGATTCAGCATAACCAAAGAAAAAAAATTTAAATGGATCTTTGCTTAGCTGGATGATATGTTTTCTTCCTGTACTTGCCCAGAGGCTGTCAGGACCACTCAGCATCATCTCGTCGGTGGGTCTGGGCTGCTATGCAGACAAACATGGGCTCTTTCTGACTTCATGAACTGTAAGCCTTCGCATCCTTCTTGCTGAACTGGTGTGACTACAATTGGGGTCATATACCCAGCTGTCTCCTAATAAGGATGAACATTAAAAATAGAGTCATCTTCACACGCAAAGAAAGGTTTGAGCATACAGAACTAATGAGAGCTAACTTTTAATTTCACCAGGAAAGAGGTTGGACCTTGCCAAGCTCCTGGGCCTCTCCTGAGCAACACCTGCACAAACGGTGCCCAGACCTCTGACACCACGAAATACATTTGTTTGTGTTTGGCATTTCAGAGTAAAGACATTCTCCTCCCCTGCCCTGATCCTGCTCCTTTCTCTTGCCGAGACCTGCGTGTGTTGTCTTCCTAGTTATCACTCTGGAAATTCAAACATGATATTAGTTTAATTAGAGATCAACTCCTTTTATGGAATGCAAATGCCCTACCCAACTAAATCCCCCTTCTGCAGTTGGCAGATGCAAATTAAATCCTATGCACTGAAGTGTAATTTGGCTTTGAACACTCTTAAAGGCCCTCAGTGATTCGGTGGGTGGAGGGGAATTAGTCTTAAGCTGCATTTGTTGCTTTCTCCTCCCTTAATTTGTTTATACGAATGCTACTGAAGCAATATCCACTGCAGACAAATTGCCAAGTGACACACACGAATGAGAGCCAGGGTTTTGCTGCTGGTTTTCGGAGCTGTAAATAACACAGGTCCAGTCTACCTGAAATAATGGGAGATAAGGCGCCATCTGCCACTTCGTGTCCCATCATGTTCTCAGTGACCAGCATATTGGGATGCCCAAGTGGGCCATCCTACAGTCACGCAAGGACAGCAGCGCTGGCCTGTGGCATTTCTCAGCACTCCAGCAGTCCCATTTTTCAGTGAAATGTTCTTCTTTAGCTGTTCTGTCCCCAACCTGATGGGTGATGCTGGACCCCCCCATCCCACACGGAGGAGCCTTGGAAGCTGTCCGTAGTGATGCACTGAGCTGGTTCCTCCAGCATCACTCCTTGCTGGTGAGCCTCAGTGAAAGCTGCAATATTTTTGTCTTGGATTACTAGAAGTATTGTGCTGAGGATCTAAAAAGGGCCCTGAGAGCTCACCTAGTGCATGAGCTTTAAATTAACAGACAAAATAGACATTCTGGCAAAATAATCCCTGGCTGTCTCCTTTAGGACTGCCACAATGGTTTTCACCTATCACCACTAACAGGTTGTACTTTCAGTGTTCCATTTTATTTTCCTTCACTGCATTTACCTTGAAATGGGTTTCTACGATGCTGTGGGCCAAAAACTATAATCTGAGATATATGTCTGATCTACCCTTTCACTCCATACGTTTCCATTTAAGCAAGAAGCTTTTTAAGCCATCCCCGACAGATTAATTACAGACCACAGTCAGCATTTTTCCTCCTTCCTCTTTAACAGCCATCTAGCCCAAGCACTTCTTCCTCACACTGATGTTCCTCCAGCTTCTCTTTCATGGTCTCTGTCTGCTCCCGTGTTCTTCTGGGCTCTGACAACTTCTCCTTGGTTCAGTGTTCCAAGCACACATTCACAAGTACTGTCACCTCATATACACTGCTGGTGTTCCACTGGTCTCATCCAGTACCCCAAGCTGGTTATTTGAAGGCGTTATTCTAAAGCCCCCCATGTGCTACACTGGAGAAGAGGATTGGCAACAGGCACTTCAATTCCTGTTCTTGGTTTTCTACTGGGCACTGAACAACTTAGCGAGGAAGTGCTTTTCAATTACATGCTTGTTGCAGACACTCCCTGCGTATGTTTTATAACAATGATTCTGGATCAAGAGGTATACAGCTAAAGGGATAAACACTTAGCCCAGATAAGCAGATTTGTAGAAATTATTGTTATCCAGAGCTGGTTTGCCTCATTAGGAATCAGCAGTGGACAGCTCTTAAAATCTGACAGGGATAAATTTATCCCACCGAAGTAAAATCTGCTAAGGGATGATTCTGAATTATGTTATATTCATAACAGCATTTTCCTTCTGTTATTTAATACGGCAAAAATAACCGTGCACGAGAAATGATTCTCTGCCATCAACAAGGATCTGAAACACACCAGGAGGGCTCAGGTCCTCTGTGCAAAAGAAATAGAGAAGCAAAGACTCAGAGCCAAAGAGCAAAGAGATCTTGGGCACTCCCTTGTGTAGGCTGTAGGAATGGGCAGCAGGGAAGGGCAGCACGATGCAGCCGGTGAGTCTGTTGCATTTTGGTAACAGACACAAGATTTTGCCTCACTTGGTGTTTGCAAAGAGACTGCTGTGACCCTGGAGGTGAAATCACACGAAGATTACCGATCCTATTCTGAGCTCAGCATCTTTTCTTTGCCTCTCAGTCTTGCTCTCCCCTCTACCTCCTTTCCTTCTGCTTTCATGAGCAGGTTTTTTTGCATAGAGGAATGTTATTTTGGGAGAGGGGGAAGTGTTTGTCTTTCCTATGCAGCAAGGTACCCAGCTCCCTGGGCAGAAGGTCACCTCGAAAGACCTCATGCATCATGCTGCTCCCATCATTTAATCTATGAATCGGCCAGGGGAGAAGGCCAGTGCCATAAAGCACAGACAAGGGTGGCCAGCAAAGCATGCACTTGTCACAGAACTAGTGCCAGAAATATATGGGCGATCAATCAGAGTTATGGCATGCTCTCCTTGTGGTTAGTTGATATATAATGCTCTCAATCAATAACTAAGGAGGGGGGGGAGAGAAGAAGGGGATTTGATTTAATATTTTCCTAGGCTTTGTAGAAAACTAAGATTTATTGCGACATTAAAAAACAAAAAACAACAAATTTAGCCTCTAGCTTAATAGCCAATTGGTCCCTGTGATATTGCTGGAATTGTATTTACTGCAGGTCCTAATACAAAGGCATTAATATCCGTACACCTGCTCAGCCATGTCATGCTGGATATTAGCCAGCGTGAAGCATGCATTTGGTCTTGACTTGCAAATAGCTTGCTTAAGAAAACATTTACTTTACTGCATTTAACATTTTGAATCGGTGAGAAGTTTACAAAATATCATCTGTGTTAGCAAGGAGACCTCAGGACCTGATTTGTCTTGGCTTCGTGGTACTGAAAAACTCTAAACATTAGCAGGTTCAGACCTCATTTAGGGGCCAATCCTGCTCAGAACACAGGAACAGGTGGCTCCGTGCTGATTTTAGCCATTAAAGTTCTGAGCCAGGAGAGTACCAGCACCTCACAGCCATGTTTGCTTTCAGACCTGTGCTGCACTGCACTCAAACCCAGATCTCAATTCCCAGCAGGTTGTCTGAATCTGCATAATTAGATCAGAATGTGTATGTCTGAGCAGTCTGTACTTTTCAAGTCCTGCTGGGTCAAAGAACATATAAAGGCGACACATGATAGCGATGCTGGGATTCACAAATCCATCACAACTCTAAGGCAACACGCATTCCCACCTGCAAGAAAATCAACACCCCTTTGCCCCCAGCCCTATCTCTTCCATGGGCATTTCAAATTCTTCTAAACATCCACAAAAGTCTGGCTCAAGTACAGTGGCAAAAGCTCAGATTTATGACACGCGTTTCAGTTCACAGACATCTCGTGAGACCCAAATATATGCTCCCTCCTTGCTCAGAGCACAAGGGTACCACGTGAATTTTGCCAAACAGTTGAACTTTTGAACCAATACGCCTTGCATAATGGGAAGACTAATGTCCTCCAGCTTAGGAATTACTCCATGTGTGACCTGAGCTATGGAGGAAATCAGCTCAGTAATTCCTGTGATATCTTCTGCCCTTCAACTCCATTGCCCACGTTATTCATTGGCTTGAAATTTATGTCATCAATTTGCAGCAAAGTGCAAGGCGAGTGAAGACCATCAGGGTCCTCATTTAGAGCTCGAGACACTAAATTTGTAGAAGTGCAGGTAAAAATGCAAAAGGGAGAGTAATGGAGTGTCAGACAAAACCTGCAGGTATTTCACAGATTATTTACTCCTAGTCCACAGGCAAGAAACAAACCCATCCACAACAGGAAAGTTACTGAAGGCAGTAAATAAATATGATAATTGTCACCATGAACCGCTGATAGATCCTTCATGACAAGAAAAATTACCTCCTTTTTCCTCCCAACAAGTATCAGATGCTTTAGAAGTACTTTGTTCCGTTGATTATTTCCGTTAAATGAGCCCTGTTATAATTATGAAGCTTGTGATCTAGACTTAATCCCTGGCTCCAGTCTCCCCAGTCTTTGAGAAGACGTGATCTCAATCTTGGCACGAGCCATTGTGTTCAGTCTCCTAAAAACCCTGCTCAGAGCAGACAAAGCTCCACAAACATTCCAGAGGTCAGAAATGAATGCATATTTATTGCAGCAATTGCTGTAGCAAGGCCGTTCAGAGCTCCAAGAGCAAAACACAGGAGTTTCTCCAGAAACAAAACCAAACAGATGCCTCAAATAAACACAATTAGCAAAATATTCCTTTCAGTCATCTCCCTAGTAATTAATTTTCCTGTTATCACGAAAGCCAGCTCAGAGGCTGGGAAGAACAGCCCTGCTTTCCCCCAGCCCTGTGCCCATCCAGGATCTCAGCCCACCCCACCAGAGCCCACCAGAGGCCCCACTGCCTGCCCGCAGACAGGTCACAATGGGTTCTTCCCAAAAAAAAGCCAGTTCAGAAACGTATTTACCTCTTACAACAAAAGCAAGCGGATAAATAAGAAGAAAACACACATGGTGTTTAGGATAGCATGCAATTAAAGGATTAAAAATTCATACATTTCGATGGGAAACGGCACTGAAATTGCTGAGCCATTAATGACTTTGAATGAACGGGGGTTTATCTCCTCACTCTACTGGAGTGTTCAGAACCAAGATAGAGCTTTTACCATTTTTTAATTGTTCCATTCGCTGCATGTTGGAGATGTGTGCCTGCTAGAGTTTTTGTTATTCCGAAGGGGGAAGGAAACTTTTCTAACCCTGCTGCTCTGGCCCTGGGCTGCGGAGCTGCGTGGGGAGGACGAGGCTGGGGAGGAAGAGCAGAGATGTACACCACTGTATAATCAATGAATACACGGATGTTATAAGTAAGAAATATACAAGAAATTTAGGCTAAACAGGTTGTCACGCTAAAAAGAATGGATGGAAAGCTTACCCTCGTCCTGGGCTTGCAGAGAAGACTCCAAGAGGAGCAATCTCCAAAAGAGATCCTTTCCCAGTGGTAGTCAGCCCTTAAATGGGGTCTAGAAGAGGTGGTCAATCAGAGGTTCAGGCCGTGATTCAGCAGTTTCCATACAATCATGGAATCATAGAATTGTTAAGGTTGGAAAAGACCTTTGAGATCATCAAGTCCAACCATCAATCAGTCACTACCGTACCCAGTAAATCACCAGCATCTCTGCCAAACCTTCATCCTCTGGATGGAGCTTGATCTAGAGATGCTCAGCTCCATTAGCATTGTACCCAGGTTCATCTATCCCAGGTTCACACAGCTGAACCCTTCACTTCCCATTTGGGCTTTTATTGGAAGAAAGTCAACCCTTTCAGAAGCCAGCACTAAAGCTAAGCCCTTTCTGGTCCTCACATAAAGGCCTGAATGAAATTTACGGGCTGGAATGCCTCCTGCTGAATGACTGTCACCATTTTTAAGCTGTTTTTTAAAAACATCTATTATTTTTAGAAAGACAGATAGACGATCAGCTAGAGAGGTGGAGAGACGTGAGCAGATATACTGCAGAAAGAGAAATTCATACCAGCATCTTGCTGTCTAACTCTCTCTCTTTAAGAAGCAGTTTTTTAAACATCATTATTTTCACAGCCATGAAGACTAGACAATTGCATTTTTAAGCAAGCTGAGAGGCCCATCTGATCACACAATAGGCCAGGCTGGAGCTCGAGGAGAAACCTCAGCTACTGGGAGAGGTGCAAGGCAATTGGAAGTGGACGATAGCCAGCTCGTAATCACAGATAAAGCCGAAGTCTGACAGATGCAACACGATCCACTTGCAATGGAGAGCTCTATTTTCATCATGTTAGAAAAGTAGCCTGATTATTCTCATTTCTGGAAGATGATGGGCATCGTTGGTTTATAATTTGGCCGTTCCGTTTTTTTAGCTCTTGATGGTTCTTTCTTTGATAATTGGGACTAAAAATGGCAAAAAGGATTTCGCTTACGGAATTCAAAGACTCAAAACAAACAAAAAAACAAGAAATCATTTAATGAAAAGGATCAATCAGTAATAATTACAGCCTGGAAGATGAAAACTTTGGGAAGCAATGGACATATGGAAGCAGGAAATTGGAAAGAGTTTTCTGAGCTTAACATCTGGTCAGATACACACTCTCTAATAAGCATCAGATAAATATGTCTCCTTGCAGACCAGAATCATCCACCAATGGTATTTGCTGTGGGTTCCCTCACTGCCTGAATGCAGAGGGCCATTCCTACAGCTGCAGTGCTGCTTTTGTCCTATTTGGAGGAGTTTAAGTGTGATTTTACTGATTTTTCCCTCTTTCTTTAATCTTGTGCTGTTGGTGTGGATGAATGAGCTCCAGAACTACGTACATCCATGTAAAGAAGCGCGGCCTTACCGAGCACAAAGAGTTACACCAGCTTTTCCCAGCAGTAGACCTGTCTTCCCAGCTCTGCACTCTGAAGGGCACAACTGAGACCTGGTAGCTCTGCACTCTGGCCAGAAGCATTCACAAACTCTTAATTTATTAAGCACTTCCCACAGAAGTGCTTAACATTTAGGAATGTACTAAAAATTAGAGTGCAGCTCTGCAGTGGGGCCATCATGGCTGTAACCACTGTGACTGCTGTAATAGAGACCATTTGTTTTTGCTGAATTTTAACACGCAGATGTAGCATGTCTCTGTTATTCCTCCATTTGGTACAGGAAAATACCAAGAGGTGACTTATTTAAAATTACTTTTTTATTGGCATTTTCATTTCTTAAACATAAACATCATCTGGTTCACATTACTCAGTCAGCCACAAAGGAAATCGTAATAAGTTTTGTTGATACTATTTTTCTCTGAGGGATTAATAAGGATAATATTTATATATGTATTAACAGATTGGCACATACCCTCAGGCAGCAGCAGAGAGAATACCAAACACCAGCAGCACAAAAGCAAGTTGCAGGTGGCTGGCTATTATTGCAATTCGTTGGGAAGAGAAGAGGAAGGGCACCAAAAGGACACCCCTCAGGGCCGTGGATTACTGTAAGCAAAACCATCTTCTCAGGGCCATGGATTACAAAACCATCTTCTGTTGCTCCTCAGGAAGGGGACAGTTCTGACAGCGATCTATCTGGTCAGATCTCATGGGCTGAAAACATGGAGCCAAACCCAACAGCAGAATTTCAGCAGGGAGAGTAAGGCAGTGTGTCTTCTAGAAGAAGACTCTACTCTTTATATATCCTAAATCTCCCTTAGTCTGTTCTGGTACGTGTCTATGATGGTACACCTTCATGAAAGTGGCTGCTCTGATACTTTTTAGGGACCCCAGCTTAAATGTAAAGTTTTTTTGCTTGCTACAGCCCACAGAGCATGCACGCTCTTGGGTGCTCACTCTTGGGTGCAAGTACCTCACTGAGCAGCTAAATTAAGATACTTTGCAGCCAACAGCAAGAGATGGAGATCTTCAGACAGCCTGAGACTATTTGGGGACTGAAGGTGACTTCTGCAGGGCACCCTTCTGTTTTCACCAGCTGAAGAGGGAGTGTAAAGTGGGATTTATCTCACTACCTGTTGGTAACGTGGTATCCAAGCAGGTTGTGCAGGTTCTGTCCACACCTCCTCTCACTGCAGAGATCCTATATAAAATATACTTCAGGCTGGTAATGACCAGGGAGAAGCTTGGTCCCAGCTCTGTAACCAAGGAGAGGGCTCAGAGGGACCTGATGAGCAGGAACTGAGAGCTTTGCACAGCCTGCCCATCTCCTGAATCCCTGTCATGAAACAAGAGCAGATAACCATAAGGTGATGTTCAGATCATGGCTGCACAAGCTGAGAGTATTTTGCTTTTTGCTCACCCATCTGACCTCTAAGAATGAATGTTGCTCTGCCCTTCCAGCCCCTCCCCAGCTGATACCTTTTAACTCACACTAGGTTTGTGTAGGACCGTGAGCACTGAAGGAGGAACCTTGTGCCGTTAGAGATGGAAGGGAAAAGGCAAGCTGTGATTGATGCCTGTAATACTGCCTGCACAAATCATAGAGCTCAGTGAAACTCCTATAATTTAAGAGAGAAATAAGAAGGGAAACATTATGTCTGCGTCACATACGATGGCTCTTGGAGTAAGACAAACACTGTGCCATCAGAGTAGACAGCAGGACACAGAGGAGAGGCCACACACTGAGATTATAAATATTATGGACCCTGAATCGTCCATTCCCAGGTCTGTGCATCTGGAATGGCAGCACCAATTTGGAACAGACTGCTGTGTCCATGCTAGAAGACTCCTTGGAGAATTAAACGAAAGGCTAAGCATCTTTCTCTGATTTAGCTGCTTTGCAGTGTTTTCCATTCTTCCCACACAAAGATTTTGTTTTGAACTAACCTTTCTACAGGTCAAATGGACATAAACTTTGGTGACTGACTTTAATGAGAATTTCTCCACGCTCTGCAGATTAAAGCCTGAACCTAATTCCTGCTTACTCTTGCAGGTCCTGCCCCAGGAGAGGGCTCACTGCCCTGCGCCGGGTGGATGGGAAGGATGCAGCTGTCCTGATCCCATCCCAGCTGAGGTCCCACTTGGTGTGCAGCTCCTGGCAGACCGAACCCCATTTGGCTGTTTGTCAGCAGCCTCTCAGTGCTGCTGTTCCTGCGTTCTCAGCCCGCCTGGAAGGAGGATGGGAAGCAGCACGGCTCTTGGATCTGTTAATCAACTTTACGAAAACCTGTGGGGTCAGAAGAGCAATCAAATAACGGAGGATGAGCCAGTGCTGCCTCTCTCTGCACTTTCCACCTTGGTAGTCATTTCATCCCTCCTTCCTGCAAAATCAGCTCGCTTCGGCCTGACCTTGTAATGTGACAGCTCCGCTCAGCCTGGCAAAATGACGAAGATTTGTCCCTCTTTGTGTTGCTGCGTTTGCCTTCGCTCCGCTCCTCCGATCCGTTTGCTTCAAGCTCAGGCTCCCTAATTGTATTCCGATGGAGACAAACCTCATGATTAAGACTCAAACGCGAGCCGCAGCAGCGCGGGCGTCAGAAACCCTGAAATTGCAAACTCAATCTTTCTGATGGATTTAATTTGGGGATCTGTTTTGTCACCCTCGTGCTGGGTGCAGTCCCCATCCCGCCTGCCCCTCCTCCTCTCACTCCCCCTGGCAATTTCCTCATTGCTTAAAAATATTCAGTGAGGCTCCATCAAAGCGAATATTGAGACTTGTATTATTGTTGCCAGGGGTGACATTAGATGAGAATTATATGAAACAATAAGGGCGCTGGAGTATAATCCATTTGACATTTGGAACATGTTCCCAGTGCTCTGTGCTCCTCGAAACATTCGCACAACAGAACCGTCTTCATTTTCATCACAATATTTGTGTGTGCACGTGTGAGCAGATTTCTCTCTCCCTTTATTTCTCTGTCTGGTCATTCTTTTTTATGCCAACAAAAGAGAAACACCTCGCTGCCCTGTCCAAGAGTCATTTTTGCTCATCTGCACCCAGAGGACAAAGAGGAGAAGCAAACTGCTCTCGGCACACAGCTGGGCTGGAGCTCGTTGCTCTTGCTGAAGGCCATCCCAGGCCAAGGCTTGGGTTCCTGCACGTGCCCCAAGGATGTAAGGGGGAAGAAGCACTTTGGTTTGGACATGCACCAGGTGCAGACAGGGGGGTGTGAGTGCCTGGCCAGCCCCTGCCCTCCTCCCCTGCACAGGATCTCAGTTTGGGTCCTCAGACTGAGCACAGTGCGCTCCTGAATCCTTCATGCTTGCAGTGTTTTGTGCTTCTTAGGTACAGTGCCACGAGTTCAGGCCCTTGCACCACGCTGGGCAACTGCATGCAAGCACAGCTGCCATGTGAAACCCAAATTCCTCAGACCCACACCAGTGCTGAATGGGGACACAGCACGAGCTCCTCTGCCACGGACTCATGTTCCAAGTAATTATTTCAATTCTAAAGGATCCTCCCATTTGCAGGCTGGATTCCCCGTGCTCAGCTCCTGCCCGCAGCACTGGGGCTGTGAAACAAACCCATACAGCACCAATTCGCTCTTCATTCAGAGGATGTGCAATATTGCACATTAAAGAGGACACAGAACACACAGCACGGGGTGGATTTGGCAGAGGTTTTTAAGCGCTTGGGATTCCTGCTAATTTTAGTGAGCTGTTGGTATTTGTGATGTGCAAGAGAAATAAAAATGTGGGGAAAGTCACAGTGGTCAGAGCAGGCAAATTTACATTCCGAGATTACACCGGCACATTCTTCAGCACAACTGCATTAAAAATGTGTTTATCCCATCTAATATCAGTGCTTTACATTATTTTTGCTTTAGAAATCATTATCTTGCCAGCTCAGCTGCATGTTCTGAATTATTTACTAGGAAAACTGTGCATCTAGCCTGGAGATTCAGCCCGGGTTTGTTCCGAGTTTCTCAAAGGTTCATGAACTTGTTTGAGTGCCTGGGCTGATTTATGGGGCTGACGTGAACACAGGTGAGTCTCATTGGCTTCTGCTTGAGATTCTGGTCTCATTCTCCCTCAAATCTCAAAGCGAAGCTTATGGAACATGAAACATCCTGAACTGCAAATGAATGAAATGTTTGTAGAAACCTCAGCAAAATGAAACAGCAAGAGATCCTGCACACACTGTTCCTGCACTGAGCAAATCCCACTGACCCGCTGCAGGTCCCCACTGCAAAGGCAGCCAACGAAATACAAAGCTGCTCGGATGGCCAAAGTGCTGGAGACGGGGAGGGAAGAGGGTTTGTGCCCCGAAGGGTTTTCTAGGAATTCAACTTTTCTTCTGTTAACCACAGATAGGGGATTTTTCAAAAATCATATTATTATTCCAGATGATCATCACCATGATGGTTACGCTTTTGCTCTTCCTCCACTCCGTTAATGAAAACAATGGCAAAATTAAAAGTCATTTGGAACACTTTCTGTTTCAGAACCCCTCTTTTCTCCCAGCACGGAGATGCACTGATGTGGCTCCTTACCCACAAACAGCCCCAGACTCGGGGTTTTCCATGGCAGAAATCAGAAACGTCCTCTTCTGTTCACAACCAGTGACTGCATCCCGTTCCCTGACATCATTTTCCATACACTGGCCCTTCTGATGACAAGTGATGCTACCAGATTTAGGTTCTCCTCCTCTCCAGGCACAAAACCCAGCAATGCATCCTACAGGCAGGAAACACTCTGCAGGATCTGTTACTCTTCCTTCTACCCAAAAGGATGCTGAAGGGGCTGAGCTTCAGCAGCCAACCTCTCAGTCCTCAGGCATAAAGCCCACAGCCCACACCAAGAGGCTAAAGATTCCCCATCACTTTTCCCATTGAAAAGCACAGGGTGAGCTTTTTACTTTGCAGTTATGGAAATAACTGTGGGAGATGTGGGGCAAGACAAAGGCTGCCCTTCTCAGGTGTGGTTAATGGGAGCTGCTCCCTTTTCTGCCAGCCCTCTTATGAGGTCCTGCTTATGAAACCCCGGTCCTGTCCTCCTAACAAAGCAGGAAGATAATTAAATTTCACAGTGCAGTTACACCTGAGTAAATATTGTCTATAAAAATCAATTGGCATTTATTGTACTTAATGTATAATAACTATTGTTATAAATCTAAATTATCCTTATAAATCTAAATTAAATGCCTAGGTTTAAATGTATTTAGGACATTTAATTAATAAAGAGTTACCAACTAACCATTACTAATCTGTTTACTCCGAGCCTGATTTCCATTTCCAAAGGATTTATTTCTCAGCGCTGTGTGTGGGAGGGGAGAAGTGAGACTACGTGAAGGGGTTCAAAAAGCTGCTGCGGCTACAGAAATAGCTACAGCTTGCCCAGGAAATTACCTCATCTTTTCCCCATTGAGAAATGCCAGAACCAGAAATTTTTGATGGAAAAGGTCCATTCTGACCCCAAAATACCTTTAGGTGCTTGAGAAGCACTACTCCATCCCTGGAGGTGTTCAAGGCCAGGTTGGATGGAGCCCTGGGCAGCCTGGGCTGGTATTAAATGTGGAGGTTGGTGGCCCTGCGTGTGGTGGGGGGGTTGGAGATTCATCATCCTCGGGGTCCCTTCCAACCCTGGCCATTCTGTGTGTGACAAGTTTTGAACTCTGGGACATCACGTTTCAATTCACTAATGAGAAGTTCTAACCTTCTGTTTCCTGGGTGCGCCAGGTGAGGACTCCAGGTTTCCACCAGCAGAGCAGCTCAGTGCTTTGTGTTCTAACACTCACATTCTGGTCAATCAGAGCCATGTCACCGAGTCCGTGCACTTCAGTTTGCTGCTCTCCTTCCCCCATTTCAAATTCCCATTTTGAAACCTTTCAATGTTTTTCTTTTGAAATGGTGCTTTATCACTCAGTTTCTTTCTACGAGATTGAACGACTGACTGAACAACTGCAAATGAAGCAAATGTTTTGTTCCAGCTGGAATGATTTCTTATCCAGTTTTGTTTTGCTGCGAAGTCAGAGAACATCATCCGTATCAAGTCAAGCCCCAAATATTTTACACCAGCCACTGAGCATCCCTGCCCAGCAGCTCTGCAAAGCCCCCAGCGGTTACCAGTGGGTTGTTCTTCCCTCTCTCCACACCAACACCCACAGACTTAGCTCACATAAAGCCACGGAGTCAAATCAGGATAAGCGCAGCATGGTGTGGCTCTGTTGAACCAAAACCAGATCGAATCCAGTGATTAATTTAGCTAAAAACCTATGATTATGAGCGATACAAATACATTTCTTCTGCTGCTGGCAAGTGATTCATACTTTTCCTCCATGTAATGCCATCACACAGGCTAACAGCTCTCCCAGCCCCATCCTTATTGACCCGAAGTCATTAAACTCAATGAGTGCACCGTAAGATGTGAGTGGTCACAGCCCAGCCAGGTGAGAAGTACCGGTTGCAGTGAGCTGTTGGTTCCCTCCTCGCTACGCTGAACAGATAATTCCCAGCACATTCAATTCAACCCTTTGCACAGGACGTAAAGCAAGGTTTATGTACTAATTAAGCCAGAGTTGAAGGTTATAGTCAGACACTCAATTGCAATTGTTCTAGTGCATTTTAATTAGTTAATCGCTTGTAGAAGTCAGCTTCCCCTTCCCTGCTCAGGCAGGGTGAGGATGCTGTGCGTGGTGCGCTGAGCAGGCAGTGTGTGTGATGGGGGGACTGGGACAGCCCCCAGCCCCGAGCTCAGCCCTGCAATCTGCACTGAGCTGAGCTCCTGTGCCCACACCAGCACGAGGTCTGGTGGCATCACACCCCCCACTGCCAGGGCTGCTCTGCTGAGCCGCCTCGTGTGTTAAATTCCAGAAGAGTAACTCCAAGGAAGATACCCTCTGGGAAGATGAGATGTTCTATGGGATTTCTGTCTCCTTCTGCTTGATTCAGACTGAGTTTGGCAGATGGAAGCAAGCTCCGTCCTAAAGAGAGAAAGAAGTTGAGAAAACACTCTGAAACGGAGCCTAGCATCTCTGTGCTAACAACTGCTCATCTCTGGGAGTGACATTTGACTTCATCTGTCTAACTAGCTTGACGGCTTCTCAGTGCTTTTTCTGATTGGGATAATTTATTTGTTTTCATGCTAAGTTTTATTGCTTATTGATTTTCCAAGTCATTCTGAACCTATGTCAGTTTTTATCTGCTCAAAGTAATAGAAATCATTTCGTAGAAGATACACTGTGTAAAATCTTACTGAAACCTACAAGTGCTGTTAATTACCGCAGTGACAGTCCCCAGCTGTGTGAGCTGCATGCAGAGGACACGGGGCACCCACCCACCTCCTCCTGCAGAGGGTGAATGGGACACACAGCCACACCACCTCCTCAGCTGGCTCTGATGCGTTTCCTCAAGGACTTTCTAGGAGTTCACAGAATCACAGAATCGTTATGGTTGGAGCATCCCACCCCCACCATGCCCACTAACCCTTCTGGAGGTGCTGCATCCCGTGAGCCTGGGATGTGCTGACACTGCACCCGCAGCATGGGGGGGTGGGAAGGAGGAGGGGAGCACGGGGAGGAAGGGAAACGTTTCTCAGTTTAGAAAGTAATAATGCAGCTTAATTGTGGCGGCAGCTGGCAGCGTGAGGCAAAGTGAGGTGAGGCCCAATTACTGCACTTGGCAGCTGTCTGCTCTGCTGAGTGTGCTGATGGAGGAGGGCAGGCTCCTTCCAGCAGGCGGGTTGGAGATGAAGGCCGGGAGATGCACCAGGAGGGAGATCCCTGACACCAAACAGAGGGATGGGGAACTCCGAGGTGCTCCCAAAGGGACCAGGCAGAAAAAGGCAAGGAAAGGAAGGAATGGGTGTGCATGGAGACCCTGCCCGAGGTTTCCGAGCCGCATGCAGCCCGTCGTGCCTCCCCGCAGAGCAGGGTGTGCTCCCAGCTCCAGAGGTGCCGTCTGGGGACGGGATGTGACCTGGGGGACTTCTGCTTAGCAAAGACTCGTGCGTACAGTTCAATGTATGAAGTTTAAGGCATAGAATTTTCCTCCCTTTCTCCTTTTGCTGTCTTCCAGGACTGAGCAGTGTGAAGGGAAAATGTGACTGGGATGGTTTATATTTCCATAAGAGGAACCAAGCTTGATTTTCGTCAGCGCTGAGATCCCTCTCCACCATTTAGGTTATAGTAAAGGTCCTGAAAATAATCTGCTCTAACATTCCTTCACATTGCCAGTTTCCAAGGAACTGCAAAGCCCCTTCGTTCTCCCATTTCTCAGCTCACCATCATGCAATGATGCTGAAATTGTTGATTAGCTGACATCCAACACTTAAATGTTACAAGCCTTTCCTATTTATTTCCTGGGCAGAGAATTACCACTGTGTGTTATTTTTATTTTAAAGACCCAGCTTCTGAAACTACTTAAAAAGCTTTTGATCAAAGATGTACAGTGGTGCTGACAGAACACAGAAGAGTTTTTGCTAGGGAAAGCCATCATTAATTATCAGACTGTAAGTAGCACTGATAGCACAAGCATTTGATTTTGATTTAATGTCTAAATAAGCTCGTTTACAATGGCAAAGTGCTTCTCGTTTAATTGAAAAGCACTAAGTTTTCTATCTCCCCTTCTTATTCTGGCCACAGTCCAGGTGTAGAAATAGAAAGAA
Organism: Tragopan temminckii; assembly: GCA_028571105.1. Lineage (NCBI taxonomy): Eukaryota > Metazoa > Chordata > Aves > Galliformes > Phasianidae > Tragopan > Tragopan temminckii. Next base: position 3,022,058 of record JAOWBP010004597.1, read on the forward strand.
ACATGAACAGAATGGAAGAAGTCAGTGTGAAAAAGCATCAGAGCCAAGGGAGCCCGCTGAGCCTTCTGCCAGCACCACTGCTGAGTTGTCTGCAGTTCTCTGGGCCGCCTCATCTCTTTGGAGCTGCCCTCAGCCTCCAGATCTCCTGCCATCCTAGCCTGGTGTCGGTCCATCTGTCCATCCCCTCTTTAGTTCTACCTCTCCCTTTACATCTTATTTGCTGAAATCACATCACCATTGGTTTCTCCCATCCTCCTCCATCTTGAAACAAGTCTGCACTCATAGACAAGCTTAGAAAACAGAGACGCTGCCTTGCCAAGAGGTGAGGAAGGACTTTGGAGAGCCTCATCTCACTCACACGTCCTGTGTCTGCACGGGTGCCTGTGGTTCTGCAACCTAGCAGACAGCAATAGCTGATATTTTTAGTGCTGCCAGACACTCGATACCTGCCAAGGTCACTTTCTGACAAAAGCGCTGATGAGGCGGCGTGGCAGTGTGTGACAACCCCATCACTTCCCAGCAATTGGCTTCAACGTGCGTGCTGCCACTTGCCAAGGCGAGATGCAGCTGGCGAGGCACGACTGCGGCTGCTGCACCGCCGCGCCTCTGCCCCTGCTCAGCGCATGGTGCTGGGTGCTGTGCAGCTGCTGAACGCTGTGCTGCTGAGGAATGGGCTCCGTGGGGATGCTGCTGGAGCAACAGCTGCCCTCTGTTTGGGAGTGAGCGTGATCTCGCCGCTCATTTCACCGATGGGGAGAAAAATCCGGACAAGCGCACGTTGAGTGGAAAAAAAAGGAAAGCCTGATTTGTTTTTGTCTAAGCCCTGTGTGATGAATGCCATGGAGGAAAAAAAGCAGGACTGTCAGAATTGGGAGAGAAAATCATTTCTCTCTTCTTGTTCCGTCAAGCCAAGTGGTTAAAATGAGCACCAAGGAAAGAAGGGAATTGATTCCTCAGCCTGTGGGCAGCGGAACTCCCAGGCACATCCATGCCACCAGGCAGGACTATTTTATTGCGGTCAGCTATCATCTCATAGACCCATCTTCTACTGAACTTCCCCTCTGCTGCTTTAGGCAGATAAAAAAGCCTGTGTGCAGCTTCAGAGTCAGCCCAGAAGATGCATCCTCATCTACACTCAGACACTGCAAGGGGCAAACTCCAAATGGAGATGACAGTCTCATGGGCAGCAGAGAACTGGGCTGACGGCTCCTCTGCACTGCCCAGACTGAATGCTCATCAATGATTTTCCACTTCAGGTGCCTTCTACAAGTGTTAATGAACTAACCCTTATGATAGCTCTCTGAAGGAAGAGGTCTGTGCAGAGGGGAAGGTGAGACCAAGGCTCAGCGGAGCTTGCGGGGCGTGGAAAAATGTCCATGGCTCAAACAGCTGTCAAGCATTGCTGTTAGAAACAGTGCAGATCAGAAGAAAACGACATTTATTCCATCCTTAAATCAAATTAGTGGTTAACAAAGGTAAACTGAGGCATAGTTCATCACATTAAGATCTTAAAGCCTAGAGCAAGTGTCAGAGCACAAAGGCTGAGCTCGAGTGGCACATAGCAGACAGTTCCATCCAGCTGCAGATTAACGTCTCTGCTAAATGACTTTAAACCTAATGACACGTGACGTGCAAAGATCAGACTGCTCAGCACTGCAAATACAGTGAGAATGATCGTTTATGAAAAACAAACCTCAGGAGGATCCCATGCCACCCAGCTCTAACATCACTTTGGATGGCAAGGAATGCTGGAACATGAATTTGCAATCTTGCCAATGTGTAAAAGATGGACTGGATATTTAGGAAGAGGTGACTGCCACGGTGTGCCTGGGCAGAGGCTGTACTGACAAAAAAAAACAAGATTCAGACACTGAAAAATTGACCATTTCAAGATTAAACTACAAATTTATATCTGACTTATCATTTTCTTCTTAATGTATGAATGTCTTATCTGAAGCTCAGCAGAGCTGCATGCTCCTGCAGGCTATGGAAAGCAATTTTCTTAATGAAAGAATATTAGCTTGACAAGCTAACAAACCCTGATCTTTGACAATGACTGCCTAGCCCATCAGGATGGCGGGGTGGACATGCTCAGGCCATGACCTGAAATGCAGCCAAAAGCCCCAGCAGCAGTAGAGAAGTGATGAAAGCGATGATCACGTAGCATGTGGACACCAACCTGGGAGGTTCTGATGCCTAAAACAGCAAGGAAACGAGTGGGTGAGATGCTGAGATAAACCTGGAGAAGTTAAGGATGGAAGAATCCATCTGCTAGTGCTCAGATGGAGTACTCACAAGTCACAGTTGTTCTTCTAGAGCTGGGAAGGAGCTCTGGCAGCCTTAGCTGATGCTGAGTCCTCCAGTCCTGCCTGCTCACCTCTGTCACTGGACATCTATTGACTGGGGAGGGATTAAGAGGGAGGGGGTTGAGAGCTGAATCAGACCTTGGAACGTTCTGCTCTGAGCATGGAACGTGAGAGATGGCATCTGATGCGACGGCAATAAGCTGCCCTGCCTGCAGGGCTGAGGCAGACACAGTTGGCAAAGATTCTCTCCCTTTCTTGGTCCCACAGCTAAAGCAGGATTTATCCCTCAATGCGGGAGAAAGCAAAACTCTGTTTGAATTACCGGTTTCAAGGCTTTCTCATAATGCTGCGTAACTTGAAATAGGAAAGAAAAGATTCAATTTAACCCTTTTTTAACCTTTTATTTGGAAAATCGGAGGGGAAAAAAGTAATTCTAGATGTTAGGGAAAGTTTTGCTTCCAGCTCGAGGATTTTCAGAAGTGATCATAAAAGTAATGGTAATTTATCATCAAGAAAGCTTCAAATTGGAAAACGTAACAGTAACAGCAACTTTCCAAGAGGGCACATCTAACTCTTTCCAAGCTCAGACCACTAGCATTGCTGCCTATGCAGGATGAGGAACCGTGCTGAAGATTTCAGTCAGCCATTCTGGGTTTTGCAGTAAAAAATACGTTTTGCTCCATCCAATCATCACAGATTGGACACCTCCTTGAACCTCACAGCTGCTGTGGATGTGGCTGTGATGTAAAGGAGCTGCATCAGATGCCCAGAGATGTGTCTGATCTGCTCGGGGTGCTGGAGATCTCACTTGCCTCCTCCAGCTACACGCTGTGATGCCACCAACCTCACAGCCCTGAGGGACTGGAGGTGACTTTGTGCTGAGCTGTGAAGTCAGGCTGAGAAACAGGCAGCTTTTCTGGGGCATCTTCCTCCTCCTTACAGCAATGTAAAACACAGTGTCATTATTTTCCTTTAATAAAGTGGAACAAACTTAAGATGCTTAAACGTTGATTAAAGGCTTTGATCTCTGAAAGTGCGATTAGTGTCCTTCTGTCGAGGAAAGTCACTTTGAGGAATGTATATGCTGATTCCACATAATCCCCCCATTAATTCTGTGTCAGATACAGTGTTTACTGGAAGCACACGACAAGCCTTTTCTTCTTCCTTTTTTTTTTTTTCCCCACGAATTGTTCTTAACCTGGCATTTCTGTGCAGTTTGCCCCATTTTGTGTGGAGATGGAAGGGTAGGAGGACAATCCCAAGCTATGGGACTGAACACTGCAAGGGCTGAACACCACAGCAACCAGCAGCCAAGAGGGTATGACGCTCCTCTGCAGACTCTTCCACAACTCAGGCTCTCCTCTGGCTTTGCAGGGGAAGGGCAGCCAGCAGCATTCCCTGGGCTGGGGTCTGGGAGCCCCCCTGGATGTGATGATGAGGCAGAAGTTTGTGCTTCAGTTTCCCCTTTTGCAAAGCAATCTACCCACAAGCCTTCCACCTCCAGCTCCGCTGTGCAATGCAGGGCATCCCACATCTGCTCAGCTGCGTGCAAGTTTCATTTCCAAACGGTGTGGAAGGAGAAAGGAAATCAGTGGACGGCTCCTCCAGCATTTCCTCATTCTCAGTGGGACATTCCCTGCACCCTGCATGCTCTTCCTGCTCCAAGCACATCCCCAGACTGCTGGCAGTGCCCGCTCATCCTGCTGCTGGCATCTCCTCATGCAGGGGTTTCCAACTGGACCAGCACGGTGGTAGAAACAGAGGCAGTTCCCTTTGGGGTCACTCTCTGGGGAGAAGGATGAAGCTGTTATTGTGCATCACTGCTGTACTAATCCAGAATTTTACTTTTAGTTTTGGAAACTAAAGAAAGCCTGACACAGACTCAGATAGGAGCAGCACCACGGCTGGAAGTCTTGCGCATTCTGGGGTTGGTGAGTATTTCTAGTCTCAAAAGCATTTGCATTTGCGATCAAAACAAGTTCATTTTGTTTCCTAAGTGAGAGCTGAGTGCTCCAGAACACCCACCGAAATCTGCCCTTACACATCTGACAAAGGCTAAAAATTAAATGAACACAGAAATGTATACCAACGCCACACACCCTCTTTGCATTCAAAGAACATCTTCCAACCCAAACCATCCTACGATTCTATGATCCGGGCTTAATGTTCCACATCATGTAATGAATATGTTATCTACTACTGATTTCAGATGAACATTTTAAGAGTCCTTTAACAGCAAATAAACCCTTCACTAAATAAATAAGTGGCTCCTTCTCATCCTCACACAGCCTTGATTGATTTAACAAACTGGAAAGGAATTTCAAAGCCACGGGCTGCTTGGATTTCAGGAGTGACCCCAGTGCTTGAAACCCCTGCATGGAGCAGCTCACCTGCATTCATTTGCTCTGTGCACAGCAGAGGGAAAGCCAGTGCCCATGACAACAGCAATGTTCTGCTGCCCAACATGCTCTTGTCTCCCTGAAAAGAGGTTCTAGCTGTGACCTCCCCGCTCTGCACATCAGAAAAATGTGTGCAAACTCCTCTGCTGGAGCAATATCAGAGTATTTAACGCTCTCTGCCTGCCTCAGTCCCAGCCCAGGCTGACGGATCCACCTCACTGTGTCTTCTGCTGCTCTTAAGAGACTAATGAGGAAATTTCCCTGTGACTGCCTCACTTGTGCACTCCCTCTCTGCATTGAGTAGCTAATGGTAAGAAGATTTAATAGCGTGATATCACTTTAATGTGAAGAGCATAAATAAGGCTCTTATGACTCTGTAATTACGTCTGCGTTGCACCTATTAACTATTCATCTGCATGTAGTGCTCTGCATGGGGACGGGATGACTTCAAAAGGTTTTTCTGCACTATCTGATAAAATCTCGGTTTGAAAAAGAAGGAAAAAAGGGGAAAGGAGAGGAAAGGAGGAGAACAACCACAGATCTCTGGCATATTAAGAGTGCAATCCGGAAGCAGTACTGAGAGCATGATGCTGCACTGGTATCTGGGTGGGATTTGAGGCGTCGGAGTACTGGGAGCACTGGGAGCACCGCAGCCAGCCCAGGCACAATTCCAGCTTGATAACCATCTCCACATCTGCAGCACAGCAAAATAAGCTCAGCCACTGTGAGCGAAGAAAAGCAGCGTGCAGCTCCTGGGTTGAGCTCGGGAATCATTCAGGAGTACAGTTTTGTGATCCTCACTGCCCCGAGCGCACTGTGCTGATCAGATGGAGCACTGATAGCACTGCGCTAAAAGCTCTGCCTAACTTTCTTTGTTGTGAAAGCCGAGAGGGGGGAATGGTGCTCTGTTTGCCCAGAGGTCTCGATTTCCTCACTGGTTTCATTTGGTGTCGGAGAGAAAACCAAATCCTGTCTGCGGGTTGGGGATCTCAGCGCGCTGAGCTCTGAGTGCGATGATGCAATGCGTTATCACTTGCCAGGCAAAAATAGCCCTTCAAAACAAACAGCGATGTGAAAAGGAGAAAGTGAGAGGTTGCATTTAAAAATACCAGCACTTCGACTTCATCTGAACTTTGCACCAGTTCCCCACAATGACAAAATCCTGAGGAAATCAAGATTAATTCGGAAAACGTTCTCACATCAACACATGCTAAGTGAACCCGAGCTGTCAGAGCTCCTCGGGGCCAGCTCTGTGGGTTTGGCTTAATGTCTGAATGCAAACCAATAGCAGCGCATGTTCACAAAGGTTGTATTCAGGAAAGGAAAAGCAGAATGCAACCTTTGGTCCTGGGGGTTAATTAGGGGATAATTAGGTTACATAATGCATGGCACGATGGGAACCCCCTCCTCTTCAGCTCAGGGAAAAGCCCCCCCCGATGCTCCAAGGGCTCTGCTGAGTTGCTGCGATGCAACAGCTGCTCACATCCACCGCTGCTGCAGGGAACTGCGGAGTGCAGCTAAGAGGGAGAGGCTGGCATCGATTTGCATAGCACACAAACTCACAGCCCCGAGCTTCATTTTCCAATTCACATTACAGCGCCTTCAGAAGCAGCTGTGGAGCTCCCACTGCTGTGCAGGGCGCTGCTCCTCTGCCAACCAGCCCTGCAGCATGGCCATGCCCAGCCCGTGCCCAGCTCCTGGGGCTGAGCTCAGATAGAGCACTTTGCTTGGTCAGAGCACCAGTTCTGCACAAGGCCTTGAGAAATGTTGGGTTTTTGACACGTTTTAGAGCCCTGAGATCCATTTAAACTAATGTAAGGCAGGATAACCACAGAGGCTAAGCTAAAAGAGAGACCAAAGTGATGGAAACAGAGGGGCACTGATGGAGGATACAGATGGGGGTGGTTATGGTTTGAAATTTTAAAACTTTGGATTTGAAAAGGTAAACAAAGCTAATGAGATTGAAAACCTACACTGAAACCACAGCAGATAGTGATCACACCAAAGGCTGCAAAGATTAGTAAACAATGAGGACCAACGTTCCATCCCAACCAGCACCACTGAAGGTAGATGCAGCTAATTTCCAGCAACAGGAAAAGGGGAGATGGAAAAAAAAATGGGATTCTAAGCACACAGCCAATGAATTAAACAAAGAATTAATTTCATCCATTATAACTGATTGTTGTAAATTAAAACTAGTGGAAAATAATTGGTAGCATGTAGCTTTTAGTGTTTGATACAGATTAGAGGAATTAGATTTTTTTATTAGGAACACTAAACTCGTCGGCCATGCTCTCGTGTCCTCAGCAACATGCATTTTTCCTGATTACAGCATGCAGCCTGTTGGCACAGCGAGGTTGATGGTCACAAGCATTTGCTTCATTAGGACACATCCACAGCCATTCACGCAGCCTGGGGACCCAAGCTGGGCTCAAAATGAGTTCCCCAATGAGCAGAGTGGAGTCTGCTGCTCCCAGGACATGTGCAGAGCAGCCGGCCGCAGCCAGGAGGTACCTGCTGCAGTGCTGGAGACGTTCAGCATCTCCAAGGACTGTCCAATACCCAGGAAAGCAATTGCCTTTTGATGCAGACAGCACTCGCTGAGCCTTATTTTCTGCTGTGCTGGTCTGCTCCAACTGCTCCTGCTCGGCGCAGTGATTGTTGCTATTGAGCTAAGCCCACAGGAAGCAGGCAGAATCTGCTGGTGAACCCATCCTGCTGATTCAGCCTCCATTTGCCAACATCCCTTGGGTCTGCTGCTCCTGGGTCTGCTCCGCTCCTCCCCTTCCCAGCCGTACCCCTGGCACACAGAGCCCACTGCTAAGCCTCGAATCCCAGTGCTGTCACCCCGTGTTTGCACAGGGGCTGTTGCTCCCTGTGTTGTGCCTTTATCAATACTCCTTTAAGGTATTTTAAGGCCCGGAGAGTGAAGCTCTTGCTCCAATACAGCCAGAACTGCAGGAGTTAAGCATTCTTCTTTCCCTCTATCCTAAGATATTTTCTCACCAGGTGAAAAGCATCAGAAAGAACCAGCTTTGTGCTGCCGTGGAGTTTAGAAAGTGGCAGGAAATTAAGTTATATGTGAGCTGTTCTGTTTTTCTCAGAGGGTTATTTTTATCCATTTATTTAATTCCTTTGGCTTATATAAGGGGAATAAGACTTTGCACGTATGCGGTGCTCCTTTTCCCAAGGAACTCAAAACACTTCACAGAACAGAAACAGGCCCTGCAGCTGCCCCTGTGCAAACACTTGGCCCCTAAAAGAGCAGTGAGGACTGCCTGCAGATGCAAAGGGAAGTGAGGAACACCCCAAAAGTGAGTGAGGACTGCAGAGAGCAAGATTGAGGCTGTTTAGTTGACAACACGTTGTGCAATTGAGCTTACACCTTGATTTTTGCAGAGGGTTCTGTGGGATGCTCAGCGAGCCCAGCAGCCTGCTTCCCATCTTCTGGGAGAGGAGCAGAAGGCAAAACCCAGCAGGAACTGACAGAGAGGGAGCAGTGCCACCTACCGCAGCAGCAGCACCTGGCTCGCTCAGAGCGAGCTAAAATAGCAACTTCTTGTTTTGTAGTTGGGAATGTAAAGAAAAGGGGGAAAAAAGGGGAGGAGGGAGGGAAGCAACCTAAAAAAAGGAATTTGCTGAATGGCGTTTTGTGCTGGCGTCGCGTTTATAAATAGCCGAAGTGACACTCCTCTCTGCAGGATGAGCTGCTGAATATTTCTGATCAGCAAAGAGTTCTAGCTGCAAATAACAATAAGTGGGGAAATGTGTATAAATAAAAGGCATTAAAAACCTTTTCTGTGTGGGATCAGCATCACATCTTGAAGCCCACATCAAAGGGACTCAATTAGCAGACGCGTTTTCTAATTACATGTTCTAATTTTCAACAAATCTGGGTTTCTAATGAAGCTCTGATTAATGGTCCAGATGGTAAGGACCAGACCCGACATTCCGCAGCATGCAGAAGCGTGCTGGAAGTGCCAAGAAGACCACCTGATGCTTAAGAACCGGCGTCATCTCACTTGCCCAGGCACCTTTCTTCTTTCCAATCCCTCCCAAATCGCCCCACGCAGGTGCAGTTGATGGCACTGTAGAATGGAACAGCAACAAAATCACCCTGCTGACCGCTCATGTCATCCGTGTTTTCCCTTTGCCATCTTGATTTGGGCATGCAAATGGCACTTTTTTGCAGCATAACCCACAGGTGGTCTCACAGGCATTATTTTTCATTACAGAAAAGGTTCCCTGTAAACCTCCCTTGGGTGTTAGTTGGCATTTCCAGCATTAATCACTCCCAGCATAATAAGCACAGCGCTGCTGGGTTCCTCTCAGCATAAGGAGCTCAGACCTTCCCTGGGATCCCCCAGCCCCAGCACACCTCCAGGAGGGAGGAGGGGATAGAAGTAACCAAACCTGCACCGTGGCCATGGATCTGCACTTCCAGCCAGAGCTGTCACTTGCCCTACAAAGATGGGTTTGTAGGAAACCCCTTCTGCCATGCACGAGCAGGAAAGCCTGGGTCATCCAGCCATAAGCAGCTCTTGGCTGACAGATGCCATCTCTCTCCCTCACTGCAACACAAATACCTGATGGATGCAATTGCTGTGGCACCTGTCTGCATGTCAGCCCAGAGAGACAAGACAAAACACAGGAGAAGAAGAGGCACAGAAAACTCAGCCCATTCTTGGATGCATGGGACAATGGCAAGGAAAACTACTCCCCTTCCGTCCCAATGGAAAGGAAATCTTCTCTTCTGTGTATTTTATTTTTCTTTCCTTTAAGACACTGTTATGGTACGGATTGGACCTTGCTCCACTCTCCATGGCTGGATAGCTGCATGCTATCTTGGATCTATCTCTTGAATCCAGGTAGCTTTCAAACCCACAAAACCTGTGCTCCACCTGCACCTGGTCCACAGCCAGCACTGACCCCTCGGACTTCCCAAAGGCATCACTATTACAGCTGAGTACGCTTTATGATGCTCTCCAGACCTGCAAGAAAACCCACAAGGAAAGGATGCAAGGACAGAAGAGCTGTATTTTTCTTTACGGATAAGCCCAACAGATCTGGATTGAGGCAGGAATGAAAAGTAAGACACTTACCCTACTGTCCTAACCACTCCAAGATCCCTTTTGACTTTTGCAACTGTCTTTTAACAACGCAGTCTTATAAAGCACAGGAATCTGGAATCAGCTGTAACAGAATTGAGCTGGAAGTGAGAAATACCAGAGCAGACCTTTGGCTGTTGAATTGTATTCTCTCATACTGCTGCAGCCCCATGTATAAATAGACAGCCTACTCTGAAAGAACATGTCTAACAATGCTGCTAACATTGTCTAACAGCTCCAAGGGAAATTTCTCTCCGGCATCAGATGTAGTTGAACTAAACTTATAAAAAATAAAAAATAAAAAAAAAAGAAAGTCAGCATAGGTTTCATTTTAAATTTAAGCATCAAGTCTAACACGGTCAGCAGGACTCCCATCCTATCCTCTTTCATTTCCCTCTATACAGGACACATTCCTGAGGGCGATAGATCAGGCTGTGCTTGATTCTTTCTACAGTCTATAAAGGGTTCAGGCAGTGTACTTCACTTCTGGAAGGCTGCAGCTAAGTAGGATGAAGTGCTTGCTGCATTCAGCATCAGGAAATACAGGTCAAGTAAAAAGAGCCTGCAAATGTTTTCGAGTATCGTCATTTTGAAACAAATCCTGTGACTTCCTAGAACCTTGGCTTAACTTTTGCAAGCTGAATGGCATTTATATGCCTGTGCCAGCAAGGTGTTTCCCTTGACCTAGCAATTGTTACTATAATCTGAACTCAGCTCAGTGAACCAGTGCCCCAGCTTGCACTGCCAGTGGGAATGAAGCTTCAGCCTCCTCAGAAAATGAAGAAATTATTGAATGACCACTAGTTGGAAATGCTACAAACCCTTGGTGGATTAAAGAAGATTAATGGAGAAAGAAGAGATTGAGCATTCACTGGCATTAGTACACAGGCTGAGATCTCTAAGTAGCTGGGCTGCCCACTCTTAAACATGGTGTGGTAACTTTGAAAAGTGATGTTGATTTGTTTATTTTACGGATCATGATTACAATCTGAAGGAAAAATGCTCCAGCACAGGATAAGAGATGCTGGGTGGCTGGATGCCTGCCATGCTCCTGCCTGCTCTGGGTGACTGTGGTCGGTCCAAAGCCTCTCCCCTGGCGTGGACATGGCAGAGAGCAGCAGGCAGGGCTCAGGCTGTGCACCAGGGTCTGTCTTCATTGCTTTTAGCAGTGTAAAGGCAAAGCTGCTGAGACAACCCCTGACCAGCCCCTGACCACAGCATGGACCACAGGGTGGGAAGGCACAGATGAAACACGCAGCACGTGGACATCATCCTGCTCTCCTTCTAACCCTCCAGATGGGATCTGCAGACTGGCCGCAGCCCAGACTGAGTGATTAAGTGCCACTGACAAAAGAAACTCCACGTACAGTATTGGACTTTATTTATTATCCTAATTGGTTTTTATGCTAAGATGGAGTCATTGCTGGGAAATGCGTCTCAAGGCGTCTCAAAACCTGCTACCCCACATTATTCTCAAACAAAAGGAGAAAATGCACCTTGCCATGATTTCCAGGCAGCATTAGAGATGCTGAGAGGTGGGAGCAGAAGCTGAGATGAGCACAAGGCAGGACGAGAGGAGAATACAGGAAGGAGGGGAAGGTCAGACGCTGGGTGTGGGCACCCGTGTCCCCAGTATTTCAGAGTGCAGGGCCAACCCAAGCTCCTGTTGGTGCCAACTGCTGTGCATCATTCCATCTTCCAGAGCTGGGCTGAGAACACAAACTCCTTTTCCAGCTGCTGACAGGGCTGGGATTTAAACACAGGGAATTAGATTTGAAAAGTTCCATATCTCATTAATAATCTGTCGAGCCATTAAGTGCACTCAATAAAGATTTTACCACCATTTTTTTGCCATTGCAGGAGCAAATTACATGACCATCCTCCCAGCCTTGGGGTAATGGTACAAGCGGCTTTCCCTGTGGTCAGCTAAGGAAACAGCCAGGTATCCCATGCCAGGGGCATCGTTTAAAAAACAATTACTGCAGAGCAGATGAGAAATACTTTTTATCTTCGGCCTTGATTGCATTTCAAAACTGATACCTTCTTCCTCCCATCGTTTCATTTACATATCAAAATAATTGCCTCTGCAATTCAGCAGATCGCTGCAGCGCTGCCTGCCAAGAGCTGGGCAGAGCTGGGCACAACACAGCTCACCGTGGGGCACAGAAACTCCTCAGCACAGCCCAACCTGAAGAAATGTCCTCACAAAGAAGCTGATAAAAGGCGAATGTCATGCCTACAGTGACATGAAACCCCCTCAAGTCCTTTTCTTTTCATCAGCTCAGATCAATACTAAAAGCCTCCCGTGTTATTTGTGTTTTGTGCAAAAACAGAAAATGCAGAAGGGCTTGGAGAGAAAGGTGATGGAAGAAGGATGAAAAATATGGGAGAGCAGAGAGAGACGGAGACATTTTGTTGGACAGATTACCAAAACTTCGTGCTTCTGGATGATGCAGCAAGTTTGCCATAAACAAAAAGAATCAAAACCCTGAACTATCAACACAACAGCCTGAAACCCCACGAGGATTAACCTTCCTCTGCAATAGTAGGAAGAGAAAATCTTCTTGTCGGGAGTTCTGAAGCCCTTAATAAATCTTATGTTAAAAAAAAAGAAAGAAAGAAAGAAATCATGAGCTACGTCTCATTTGCCCCAATGATAGCCTGTCTCCTTGAGATCTAATGGGAAACTTAATGACCCCAGAATTTTACTCCTGCACAAAGTGCTCCTGCAGGACCCGGTAAGTGTTCAGAGATGACGGAGCTCAGGCAGCCCCTGACATGGCTGCAGTAAGGTCAGCCAGGCTGTGGGGCTGTCAGCCCAGCCAGCAGCAGCAATAACCCCAGCAGGCTGGCCTGGTGCTGATCCCATGCAGGGCAGGGATGGGACCCCTGGGGGTTGGACTCGATGATCTCTGGAGGTCCCTTCCAACCCCTACAATTCTGTGATTCTGTGACCCCTGAGCCAGGCTCTGACAGAGCTGGGCAGCACTGAGCATGGATGCAGGAGATAGACGTATGCAATCTCTGACCCAAAATGCAAGACAAAGTAATAATAATGTGCATCTTCTAAGGCTGCTAAGGAAAAAGTCTACTGATCACCTACAAAGAAATGTGTCACAAATCGACCGCTGTAAGCTTTCTTAGGGATGTGGTTAGTGGTCATGGAGGCGGTGGGACGACAATTGGACTTGGTGATCATAGAGGTCTTTTCCAACCCTAACGAGTCTGTGAGTCTATGATTCTGAAGTTCAGTAGCTAACAGAAATGTTTTATTGTCTCGCTTGCTCAGTAAGGTGCTGCCGTGCCCTCTGCGGAATTACAAGAGTCAGGAACAGATCTTGCCCAAACAATATCTCCATCGATGTAAATTCACATAGATAAAATGAATTATTTCCTCTTCCACAAAGAAAGAAAACTGTAAAGCACCACAGCAGGAGAGCCACAGCCCCACGACAGCCCCCCATGGAGCAGCACTGCACAGTATGAGCACGTGGGCACTTCCTTCCTCCTCCCCCTGCTGTGCTGCTGCGACTCCGCCATGCACAGAGACGGCCCCAGTGATGGATTCCCTTGGTAGCAGCACAAGCTCTTTTAATAAAACAAAGAAAAGGGAAATAAATCCCTCAGCTCATTTTTAAAACTGCTTCCCCTTCCCTGCACGAGCATCTCTCAGCCCTGCCGCGATTCTGTGAGGGTTTTCTCCATTAATGCGTGCCCAGGTTTGGCATCTCCGCACTTCAGCTTGGTGCGAGCACAACTAAAAGCTCCTTGCTGCAGTCCCCAACCCTCCCTGGAGTGGTAGCAGAGATTCTCCACCTTCATCTGAAGGTTCTTCATCTTCCTGACTTAAGGCTCTGCAAAGATCCATCAGACCCAAAGAGATGCTCTGAGTGCGCGCCCTGCACAAACATCAGCGAGCCGAGCAACGCAAAGAGAACCTTCTGCTCAGCACCATGGATGCAGGTGGCTGTGAATGCTGTTCATGGGACCAAAGGAAAACGCTCCGTGATTTACCTCGCAGCAAGCTTTGCACGGAGATGTGTCAGTGTGCAGCTGCAGAGGACCGCGGTGCGATTTGCTTTTCTATCTTTTCCTTAATTGCTCACTTATAGGAGGCTGTAAAAGCTGAATGTAGTTTGTTGCATAAGTTGTTGTGAGTTATACCAAATGCTGGCTGCTTTCAGATCTCCCATTGGAAAAAAGGTCTTCTGGTGAAATCTACGGGGAGATGCTGGCGACCTGCATTCAGGGTGACTAACAACCAATGCATTGACACACGGGGCATTGCTTCAGAAAGCCACCGGTGTTGGTGGATCCCATTGGGAAAGAGGAGAGCTCCCATTAAGAACAGGACTGTTATTTTTTCCTTGGTGAGCGCAGCAACAGCAACAAAAGAGCAGGCGTTAAGTTGCAGAGCTGAGCATAAATAGCCCCTGATAAGACTGAAGTGATAGCTCTCCTTCCAGCTGTCACCCAGCCAAGCCAATTGCCTTTGAAGAACCTGTGACTACGTACGTTATAATTTGATGGAAAATAATACCGTGACCTATTAGAGACGGGAAAGCTGGAGGTCTCACAGGTCACCAAATAAATGTGAGGTAGCGCTATGGATATAATCGTTTAAGACCTGAAAGTGAAAGTAATGGATGAACACTGGATTTCAATTATCCTTAGATAATTCAAATTACTTTAAATAGATAGCTGACCTACTAAAACCTGCCCAGTCCCTAGTCCTGCGTTTGCTGGCCAATTCAGATAATGACTATTTGATCCTCTTCTTTTTCTTTTTACATGGAACGGTGAATTTGTTAATAGCAGTGAAGGGTTTCTTTTTGAGTCACCCACTGTTCAACATCTCCCCATGTTAAATACAGTTGTTACAGCACTGACATTTGCAACTTGAAAAGTTAAAGTTGTACTGGTGGCATTTCTCCGGGAACAAACAGGCTCATTTACAGCATGGGATGAGAGGAACAGCTGGGTGCTTCGCTTCAGGACTAACTTGCGTACTCATTTTCCATCACCTCGCTGGCTAGTTTAAAATTAACCTTGTGCAGCCTCAGAGAAGGAAGAAAAGGTTTAATTGCATGACTAATGAACGCTAGGGATACAGCCAGGATCTGCACACCTGCTGTGTAACATACCATTTCTGGAGTTTAGTGTAATTATTGCGTTATTGCTATCATTTGTATTATGTTAAGATACAGGAGCTCTCCTCCTGTACCAAAATCCCGCTGTGCCAGGCAGGACAGCGATGTACAACAAAACGATCACCTGCAACCAAAAAGGCAGAGGGTGGCTTTGCTGTGCCCACGTTTCCTGGCTTGAGTCCACTTCTCCCCTCCAGCAGACCCGGCTCCTGCAGTGAGTGCAGGCACAGGGCTGAGGCTGTGCCTGGCTGGGAGCAGCAGAGCCCACGGGGGGGTTGCAGTGGACAACCAACAGTTAAGCCCTGGAAGGAATGTCACTCTCGGTGTTAGAGCACCTAATAATATGCACCCCTGTAATGCCAAACCGTGTATTCAAGAGACAAAGTGGACGAAATGATGGAATGGTGGAGAAAGAAAGCATTCCCAGACAGGTAGGATACCAAATTTCAGGTATCTGGATGCGCAACCAGAAGGTTCCATGTGGGTTAGGAGCAGTCCGTGGCTTAGGAGCACTCCATATGTGCTGGTGAGGATCACTCAGGCTGCAAATTGCATTCTGAAACCTTTCAGCCATGCAATGCATTCCCAGGGCTGGCAGGGAGCACACTTTTGTGCTGGAGCATCCTAGTGCACGATGGGGTGGAATATTTTGGGAGGAGAAGATGGGATGCACCTGCTGAAGACTCTTCCAGCTACGTTCCAGCTACATCTGCTGCACAGGTAAACGTCCCAATAATTTGCTAACAGACAATTGATTCGAGCAGTTTACAGAGTCAAGGGAGATGTATGGAGACAAGATGCGACTTCGCTGACTTCATTTATCGCTCCTAATTGCTAAGCAAATGATGAGTGGAAAAACACTCACTGCCTCCTGCGAGCAACTGGTTCCTAAAGTTACACAAGATTTAATTTGCTGCGGGAAGGAGGGATGGTGAGGAGTGAGGACCCAAATTTAAGGAAACTTCAAGGCTGGAACATTATTACAGTCTATTGTCAATGCTGAAAATGCATCACTAAAGCTGACAGCTAGAGCTAGGTTTGGACAAGGCATGTCAGTTTTCTGCAAGACCATAAAAAAGGCTGCTCAGAGTGAAATCAATTCTTTTAAAAATACCAAAAGTCCCCACATTTTGCAGCACGTATTAAGATGTGGATTAATATAATTGCATTGCTACTAATCTCAATGCTTGCATGCTTAATCAGACAGCTGACAAGCTTTTCAATTAGAGACATTACATTAAGTTGCTAGAGCCTCAGATTTTTTATCCTTGGCTCTGGCATTTGAATGGGGACTTTGCAGGGCACTGGATTTCAGCCTGGTACCCAAGGACATGAACACCCCTGCAGTCAGCTATGGGGCACGAGCCCACTCAGCCCTCAGTGGCCAAACCCAAAGCACATCACCCTTTGATTAACCACTTCCAATTATGTTACAAATGGTCCTAAACTTACAAGAAATGACATAAAAACCGAACCAGAAGTGCAGGCTCTCAGCTGCTGTATCTGTGAACATCTGGTGCCCTTTGCAAGATGATTAACAGTACCGTTTTCTCCTGATCAGCCCCTTACTAAATACAGGACCTTCCAGGCTGGTATTGGTTAATATTAATAGAGGAATTTTGTGTTAATTGACTAAGAGGAAGATGAATGAAATCAGCCTTGTAAGAGAGAAAATGATCCTCAATGCTTCCACTGGGGATATCTTCTACATGCCTGCATCCATTAAGTTCTCTATAATTTTATTTAGCAACTCAACCTAGGAAACATTAAGCCCATTGACTTTGCAAATAACTCCTGAATTCACCTGAAAACCTGCCTGGGTTTTTCACGTGCATTCTGCAGTACTCGTACTGTTGCAATTCCTGGTAATTTAACAGCGATTTCCTTCCCCTTTCCATTCCACGCCTCAGAAACAGCAGCTTCCAATGCCATGGCGCAGTGACACTGTGCACTAACAGATGAAGAGGAGCAGGAGGAGGGGCACAGCAGAGGACTCAGATTTGAGGTGTCTGATCCCAGCCCCCCGATCCCAGCCCCAAGGCTTCTCACTGTGCTGATTCCAGCTCCCCGTATTCCTTGCTTACCAGAGGCTGATGGAGCTGTCCTGAGAGGGAGGGGGTGAATCCCAGCCGGAAACATTTTATTAATTTGGGGTGGTCTTTCAAAAACTCACCGTTCACTTGGTATTTTAACAGGGCAATTAAATGGGAGGAAACACGAATCCTTCACAGCTCACTGACCTCAGGAACCATCTCCTGTCAGAGCCATCAGGGCACACATCCTTCTTGCTGCCCCATTCTGCCACGTTAAAGAGGTATTTAATGGCCATTTTACATTTCAGATGGAGATGTCTCAAAAAGAGCCGGTTGCTTCCTTTTGCCAGACTGCATCCATAATAAAACACCTTCAAGGTGAATTTATTTAAGAATATTTAAACCACAGCAAAAGCAGCAAACCCTGCAAGAAACCCTGCAAGAAATAGGTTCTGCATCTGTCATTGGAATTTGTGCTTGGGAAGGTTTCTGATTTTTTTTATTTTTTTTTTTGGGGGGGGGAGGCTAAAAGAGGGCTCTTTTCAAGCCAGCTCCCTCAAGTCTGGCTGAACCAGCATCTCATGTGAGTCCAGAGAAGTGAGCCCTTCATCTCCCCTGCGAGTTCTGCCTTCCTGGTTACAGAGCAGAAATACAGAACTTCCACTTCTCCTCAAACTCAGACTTGAAACTCCAACTGGAACCTGCAAAGTGGCAAAGCTGCTGCTCTGCTGGCTCAGATCTGTGTGTGATCAACAGAATACATTGAGTCCCTGACAACAATCTAACCTTACTTCCAGCCACCCAAGCAGTTTGTCTTTCACAGAACAATGTTCCTTCCCCAGAAAAGCAATTTTATTTTGGCTGCCCTATCAAACTGCTGCCCCTGATGTTAGTGCTGAGCTTCTCAGAAACTTCCCAGCTGGAACACTGCTGCTCAGACAGATTGGATCGGAGAAGTGGGAAGACAAAGAGCCTGCATGCAATATCGTTTGGTTGCGGTTGGACTTAATGATCTTTAAGGTCTTTTCCAACCTGAGCAATTCTATGATTCTATGCCCTGGCTGTTAAGAGTAAAGACAGAGACAGAAGGAGAGGAACTCTCCCAGGTAACAGCAGCAATAGGATGAGAGGTGATGGCCTTAAGTCATTCCATAGGAGGTTCAGGTCGGATAAAAGGAAGCATTTATTTGCAGAAATACTGGTGATGCAGTGGCACAGCTGCCCAGGGAATGGTGGAGTCACCATCCCTGGAGGTGTTCAGTGACCATGGAGACGTGGCACTGAGGGACGTGGTTATGGGCACCGTGGGATGGGTTGGTCTGACTTGGTGATCCTAGAGGTCTTTTCCAACCTCAATCACTCTGTGATTTGATGAAACACAAGAGAGGTACAGGCAGAGCACATCACAATACCACCCGGTTTCTGTGGAAGGCACAGATAAGAGGAGGTGGCTCTTTACTCCACAGAGGCACAGCCCTTTGCCCACTCTTCTGATGTATTTATTTCCCCCCTCCAGCCAGTGATATGTTTTCCAGTCCGCCAGCGACGTGCCTGCTTTATGGCAACTAAGATGATGGGACAGAGGGATGAGGCATTAATAGGAAGGAGACAGGAGCAAGAGACTGAGCAAAATGCAGAAATGACTTGAAAACCTAAGGGGAGGGAAGCCAGCGAGAGAAATTTCTGTCTGTTAAACACGATCGATGCCTGCTGACATCAATCACTGCGAGCTGGGTGCACTGATGGATGTTTCCTCCCTGTCTGCAGCGAAGACAAATGGGTGCAGGCAGGGAATGCCTTGGCCATTGAGTGGAACCTGAGGGAAGGCAATCCAGGCTGGGGAAGGCACAGCGCAGCCACTCTCAGGTGGCCCAGAGGACTGAGACATCATTTATTAGATACTTTCTTAATTAATTTTTTGAAACTAATACAGATCATTGCTGGAAGAAGATGATTTGTCAAAAGTGGTCCCTTTTGCGGGAACACAGCGGCTGCAGAGAAATCTCCTGGTGGGTTCCTGAGCTCCGGGAAGGGCTCTGATGGAACCGGCAAGGATCCAGGCTCCTGCAGAGCCCCTTCCTGCCCTGACTCCAGCCCTACAGGAGTAACAGGCTGAAAACTTCTTTTTTTCCATGAGAACTCCCATAGCAAAAGCACAAAGTGCATCCGGGAACAAAGCATCTAAATCTGACTGATCAGCCATGTGCCGTTTTGTATTGAATAACACATTACCATCAATTCAAACTAAAAGAGGGGAAATTTAGACTAGACATAAGGAAAAGGTTTTTCATGATAGGAGCGATGTGTCATCAGCACAGGTTGCAGAGAGGAGGTGGGTGTCCCATCCCTGCAGACACCCCAGGTCAGGCTGGACCAGGCTCTGAGCATCTGACTGAACTGCAGAAGCCCCTGTTCATTGCAGAGGAGATGGAGCAGATGGCTGTTAAGTGTCCCTTCTAACTCAAACCGTTCTGTGTTTCAATGATCAAGTGCAAGTGAACGCTTCTGCTTGTTTATGCAAGACAAATACACAAAACAAGAACATTCTCACATCGAAAAGCATTTAAAAAGCTCCAGAGCCCTTGGTTTTCTTTGTTTTGTGCAACACAAGAAAAAGCTCTCCTTCCCTCCTTCCTTCATCCACACCCTTTGATTTGTCTGAGTTTACAGTGACAGCTGGGAACCCCCCAGAGGTGTCTGTACATCAGAGGAACCAGGACCTGGATTTAAAGACATTTCTCTTGCTTTATGGCTGCTGTGGGATCCTGGTCCAAATCCTCTTTCCTCCAGGCCACATGTTCTCAGAGTTTCAGAGACTCAAATGCTGCAGTTTCCCTATGCTGGGAGAGCACAGAGCTGAGAACCAGTCCTGTAGTCCTGGCCAGGCTGAGGGCCTGGGCAAATCCTGCCTCGAGCAGTGAGGTGCTCCCTTAGCCAGTTTCTCTGCTTCAGATTTGAAGCCTTCAATGACTTCTTGAAGGTGAATTTCTAACCTTCCCTGTTTAAAGGAAAATACCAACCCGTCTTCTCAAAGACAAACGGCTGCAATAGGATGGAGGTGCCTGCTGTGAGCCCAGGTGTGCTGTGAAGGATGCCAGTTCAGGCTCTGGTGCCTGATCTGGTACAAACCTCTCTGTGGCCCTAATGCAGCCTGATGCCATGCTGCCCCAGGGCTGACACCTTTCAGAAGGGCTTCAAGGCTCGGTTCCTGGCAGCAGACAAGAAGAAGAATGTCTTGGGAGTTGGCTAAACATGAGAACGATGGAGCCTGGATAAGAATTCAGATCTCACACGAGGTAATGTCTGGACTTCAAATCAATGGCTGCAAAGAGAAATACAGAAGGGTGCAGTGAAGGCAGCAAACTGCAGATAATTCCTCTCCATCACAGCGCATCGCCCAGCCAGACATCCCCAGGCATCCACAACCGCATCACTGCTGCAGGGCCCACCCAAGGATGGCTGACATTTAAACGTTCTCTCTCAGACAAAAATTGCCCATTCCTCCCCAGAACAAACCTGCAATTTTTTCAGAGCTGAGGCCACAAAGTTCAGGTGTTTCAATTCAGAAGTGAGGACAAAATTGTTTACTCTGCGCTGGAGAAGCAGGGCACAGCAGAAGCAGCTCTGATGACAGCCTGCCCCTTCTGCAACAGAGGTTATAACTTGTTTTTAATCACTGTTTGCTCTCTTTTATTTCTTGTTTCATTTTCAGCTGCTCAAGGCAAGAGCTAAAGTCAATTTACTGTACATATAGATTACCTGCTGCTTCAGGGTAACTGATGGGAAAGGTCTCGGGCTGTGATGAAAGGAGACGGCAAAGAGGATCAGCAGCTACAGCAGCTTGCTCCAGGTCAGAGTGCACACATGGTGCTGGCTGTGACACCTCTGCCACGTGCAAGGCCCACGGCGAACGCTGTATGAGGTTTTCTGTGTGTCCTAGCAAACCCTGGGACTCAGTCAGCACTCCTCACATGAGCAATGCCTGGCTCCCTCCAGCAACACAAGTCAGAGGCTGGTTTTGAACCTCCCACCCCTGAAGGCACAATCCTGCCTTGTGAGCTCGGTTGGGATGAGCCCCCACATTTCTCCAGTGGTTCCACATTCGTCCAAAGAATTCCTCACCTTGGCATTTCTTCGGGGCAGCAACCACAATTACAAGCATCCAACCCACCCCCAGCTAACAACACAAAACTCTGGGCAAAGCTCTGTAGCAACCTTGATCCTAGATCCTGATTACTCCCATCCAACATCCAATTTGGGTGAGGCACAGGGGCCACAACGATGATTTGAATCCATGTGAGAATCAGGTGCACCAGCATCCCGTCCATGCAAAGCATCAAGGGGATGGGAGGAGGACGAAGCAGCACCTTGCTCAGTTCCTAATGCTCCAGCTTTATCCCCCTGCTCCTCCTGCCTTTCCCTGCATTGGCAAATTGTGCACAGCCCTTGCTCCTCGCCTGCTCCCTGCTCCCTGCTGCCAGCTGCGAGAGCGGCACCGGTTTGTGAGATGCTGCAGTGCCATCTTCAGACAGGAGGGCAGCAGCCACAACCGTGGGATGTTTTGTCGTACAAATAGGAGGAGGAAAAAACAAACAATGAAAATCTGCCCGCGTCCAGATCTGTGCAGAGGGAATGTGTGTCCAGAGGCTGGGAAAACATTTGCAGTTGGTATCACAGGAATCAAGCGGCGCTGCTCCTGCCATCTCCTGATCCCAAAGACACAGCAGAGAACAAGAACTGAAGCTCTGCGTGGCCCTGGGAAGGCTGACACGCTTCATTCTGTGCTAAAGCACAGAGATGATGGGATTCAACTGCATTAAACAGTGCAGGGGTTCCATGAGAAGGAATTCTCTCTCTCCCCTCTGATTCAGGTGGAGTACTGCAACGCACACCATAACACCTTCCTCCTCTTGCACCCTCCCAGCAAGCTGCAGGATATCATTTTATCCCATTCTGCAGCAGCAAAAGAACTGGGCTGGAGACCTCACTTCCCAACCGTGCATCACAGCCCCCCTCCCCATCACCCTGTGCCAGCCCCTGCCACGTCCTGGCCCGAGCTTCAGCATTTTGGGGTGAAATCAGTGAAGTGATGGAGCACAGAAGTGTCAGAGAAGGGGGGGTGTGGGCTCAGGTCTGCACCCCTTCTTTTTAACTCAGTGCCACATCAGTAACCACCAACAGCATCAGTGG
>JAOWBP010004597.1:3044343-3083137 GCA_028571105.1 Tragopan temminckii
CCAGTGCATCACCACCCTCTGGGTGAAAAACTTCCTCCTCATATCTAACCCAACCCCCCCCATCTCAGTTTAACACCATTCCCCCTATGCCCCATTTCCAGAAGAGATGCAAACCTTCAGGCAAACTTAACTCCTACAGGGTATGGGAGATAATATATGTAACTGTACAGCGTAATAACGACAAACCTCTTTGGTAACAGTGAATGGACTCTTCAGAGAGAGAGCTAAGAGAGGACATTCAGATTTCAGATTGAAGAAATGTAAAACAAAGCCTCATACCAACAGCCTCAATTGTCCTTAGCATCATTTTGAGTTACGGTGCCTACGGAAGGTCAGCTGCCTGCATACCCCTGCACCTGCAAGCCACATCTGGGAAGGAAATTGGGTATCTAGGATGCAAATTAGCACTTCAGACTTTGAAATGCTGACTAGTGCCTATCTGCTTCTTTTGGCATCAAAAAACCTTGAAATATCTGCAGTGTATTTGGTTACTTCTAGAGCAAGGATTTTAACAGGCAATTTAAGTCAATCTGTCATACTTTGCACCAAAATGGATGTCAGAGACAATGTCCCAGCTAAGGCAGCTGCAATTTGGAGCTGAGAGCAGATGACTTAAATGGCTCAAAATATATTGCAAGCACTCAGCTGACAATGCCCCACTCTTACAGCAACCTTAGGTGGAGTCCACCAGATGATGGGGATCACTAAGCAGCGTACCCAGAACTGGGCACAGAGTAACTGACGTGGCAGCAGACAGCCTTGTTTTACTTTAGAGAGACTTTACACTGAATTAAGCATCCTGTAAGGTGCTTTCATTAATATGGATTCAAAACTGAGTAGTGCTTATTGGTTTGAATGCAGGTCTGTGTTGTTCTGACAGTGTGCTTCAGCGCTGACTCACATCTGGTACAAACACGGGCAGAACTTTCTTCTTCAGAACTCACAGAGTTACTGTAAGGCTGTAAGATAAAGCAGCAGTTCAAATAGATGGAAAAAAGCAGGTGCTCTCTGTTCTATTTAGGTCTGTCTGAGCCAAAGACAGCTTCTGAGGGTGGCTCTGGGCAGCCTGGTCTGGTGGTGCACATAGAAGAAGGGTTGAAACAACACGATCATCGTGGTCCTTTCCAACCCAGGCCATTCTATGATTCCATCATTCTGTGACTGATGATGGTCCCACCAGCTCACAGAACATAAGCATGAACCGAGCACCATGTGAGCCTTGCTGGTGGAACAGGCTGCCTGAGATGGAACCTCTGGAATCCATCAGATGCTCTGGAAAGCCCATAAAGTGGAATTTTTTGAGCCATTTGTTCTTCTATCCAGAGTGAACACACCGTAAGAAGAACTTTGCTCAGCAGGCCCAAGCCAAAAAGGAAAGCAAGGATGTACAGAAGAATGTGAATGACTAAGGCAGAAAGCCAGACAGGCTATTTCACACTCCTGAAACTTTCTGGGCCGAGAGCTGGTTTGAATTTGGGGCCCAAAGGTTCAGGTTACTGTATGCTTTGTTCCTTTTCAATGCAAGCTGCTCTAGAACTATTATAAAGACTTGACGGAACTCGAAAGCTGTTGACCCTCTACAACAACCGAATCTATTGGCTTTCCATCGGAGAACTGCTCTTTGATTGAGGTTTCCACTTTTTTATTATTATTATTATTTTACAGATGTCAGATCAGCTACTTCGCTTTGTGACTACAGAGAATAAAGGAGGATGGCAGATCCTGCACTTCCCAGCTAAGTGCTTTTGATCAGTGGTCAACACGGTGATGAATGCTTTTCCATTGCACCCTTCATCCCATGCATTTTCAAGGCTGCTTAGAGGTGGGAAGGCAAGAAGAAAGAATGCTGCCATCCGACAGAATTCAATTTCCTGGAAAAAAATAAATCTTTTTTTTTTTTTCTTCTTTTTTTTTTCCCTGTGACCTAAATGGAAAACATATTGTTCTGAAAGTGCTGTTCAAACTGAATTACCGAAACCTTTTATCAACAAAGAGACCGTCATATATCAGACATCTGGTGTGGATGTCAATTATAATAATTAATTAGACATCTCCCCAGATGCCTGACACTACATTCTGTCAGCAGATTTTTTGACTTCAATCAAAACTGCTGCTGCATTATGCATGAAACTCATGGAGTAGTTGGGAGTCGAGGAGACCAGCTACAAATCACAGCCAAGCACACGGAAGGCCTCCTGGTTCTGATGGCTTTTACCACTTCTGAAGGCTGCCAAGCGAAGGCCACGTGCATTGATTTCTTTTCTTTCCTTAATGTTTTCAAATGTTTCACATTTTTCACGCAGACAATCAAAGGAGTGGTGAGGAATATCATTTATAAGCCAAAGGTAAGGGCTGCCACTTTGTCCCTGTGGTGGGGAAGAAGGAAGCCCTACCTGCAGTCACCAATCTGAAGTGCAACCACGATGGAGCATCTTCATTCATTCCTCCTGTGACCATGCCAGCAACACTGGAAGGCGATAGAAAAAGATGGCCCTGCATCATTTCCTTTCCTGTTTTTTTTTTAATTCTTCCTTTTTTTCCATAATTAAATTGAAAATAAATTAATTCCTGGGTTATTCAATTAATTCAAAACACAACTTCTTTTTTCTTTTTTTTTTTTTTTTCTCCCCCAAAATGCTCTCATTTTCCCCAAAATAGAGTCCTACTTGATTTAGGAAATCACTTCAGTCCACCCCAGTATCCATATACATACAGCTACACACAGACAAACACATTGCCAGCTTTAAGATGGGAAACACTTAAAGTTTCAGACTAAGAGCAAGCACCTTTCCAGTACATGGGCCCTTGTGCAGCACTTTGGTCCTCTCTCTTTAATGAGAATTTGTTGTATTCAGTGCTGCACACTGACAGAATCCTCCGTTTGGAAACATTTTGAAGCAGGGCAGAATTAAATTCTGGTGTAAGTCCCAGGGTTATTCCTGTATTCACTGGGGCAAAGATTTCTGCCCGGCTCGT
Source organism: Tragopan temminckii (assembly GCA_028571105.1). Classification (NCBI taxonomy): domain Eukaryota; kingdom Metazoa; phylum Chordata; class Aves; order Galliformes; family Phasianidae; genus Tragopan; species Tragopan temminckii. Next base: position 3,047,320 of record JAOWBP010004597.1, read on the forward strand.
ATTTGTTCTATAAAGTATTTAGCACATGTTTGAACAGCATGAAATGATAAATGAATATGTAACTACCATACACTCACCTCTCCGGAGCTAGCAAGTTTCTTTTATTTGAAGGATTTGCTGATGAAAAATAGAATTACAAACAGCATGTGCATTTTCAGAAGAAAAAATATTTATAATAATCCACGTGTTTCAGTATTTCATGGAAGTGTCGGGGTTAGTCTCGGTTTCAAGTCAAAGAAAGAGAGAATATATTTAGATTGATGTGGACGTGCTAATGAAGAACTGGGAGCTGGTGGAGTCACCATCCCTGGTGGTGTTTAAGAGGCATCTGGATGAGGTGCCATGAGATGTGGTTTAGCAGCTTAGTGGTAGTAATGGTGATAGGAGGATGGTTGCACTCGATGATCTCGTAGGTCCTTTCCAACCTTGTGATTCTATGAACTGAAAGAGAAGCAAAGTCCCAACAAGTAGAATAGGAACAGACTATGGGAGCGTGGCACGAGATGCAGCCCAGACCCTCCTACCAACACCTGCAGGAGGTCTGGGATGGCTTCTTTTGGTCAACCCCCGCTTCCAAGAAAACTCCTCTTTGTCATCTGTGAAATGAAGGATGTTTCATGTCTGGCTCATCTCCGCAGGGGGTGCTCCCAAATTTAATCTGCTGGTTAATAATTGCAATTAATTAAGGTTGGGGATTTGAGGTGGATTAGTTCAACTGCATTAAACCACTGTGTAAACACTTGTATTTAGAAGAGCAGCTGCCCAAATTTTGCTGGTTTGTCCTTGGGCTTGCTGGTATGCAAAGAACAGGAAGAGGAGAATTTGTCATGCACTTCCTTTCCATGTGGCTGTTTTTTATGTATCTCAGAGTAACTTTCTGCTGCTTACCCTGCTTTGAAAGCACAAAATTTGGTGTTACTCTGGAGAGTCCCTGCAGAGCAGCTAATGCCCCAGAAATCCCTGCCATTTGCTGCAATTGCGTAAAAAGAAAATCTTTGGAACCTAAATAGACTGCGCTGATTTACACCACTTCAGCTCTGAATAAAAGGGTTGAGCCAGAAGAGTTTAAAACAATTTAACGAGTGTATTTGGCAGGTAATGTCGTGTCATTTTCCTCTAAGCCTTTTTCATTTACAGCCCTGCAGCTCCCGACGCTGCTCGCTGTGTGGCACGAGGTGCTCAATGCGATGGGCAGCGCTGCTGGGCTGATATTTCCATTTTCTTCTGAAAAACAGAGCCCACAGTGCACCGCACTGCAGAGTGGAATTTCTTACTAAATCATCACAAGGATCATCTCTATTTAGGCAAGTGATGCAGAGCTCGGAGAAATACGTCACGAAAGCAGAGTAGGGAGCAATCTGGAGAAGACCTTCCAAGAGTTTCCAGCTCTCTGGAGGATGCAGATGTTTGTGCTCATTTATGTAACGCAGATGGATGTCAGAACGCCACAAACGGAGGCAAAGCTCTGCCAAGCCCCAAGATTTTGTCCCCCATTTCTTATCTGTGCACCCACCTCGTCTGATGAACACACACGAGACGAAATGCACATCATTTATCTCCCACAGTTCTTAATTGCTGCGCATTTTTAATCTTGCTTCACGTTTGGATAGAAAGCAAGAGCGCTCCCGAAATGCCACATACGTAAATAAAATAAAACAGAAGTGCAAGGAAGAATGATTACTTTGGACCCTCTGGAGTCGTGAATTAATACTGAGCCCAGAAACATTCAACAATAACAATCACCAGCACTGCCATTGAGAATAGAGACATCTATTTTTTTCCTTTGTTAAAGACAGACAATTCTCCAGTAACTTGCACCCAAAATTTCACCAGTCAATTAATGACCTTTGCCTCTGACATCCCCTCCTTCAAGGTTTGCATGGCTATTATTTTCAGTGCTTAATCTTTCAGAGCGATTTGTGTCTCCTAATAACGGACTTGTTTTGCTATCAGTCAGCTCCAGGACTGCTGCAGCTCTTCCTTGAAAGCTTGCCTTGCTCACCAAGCGACTTCAAATACCATTCTGTCTCAGGCGGAAAAAAAAAGCCCCCCAAATCCCATATTGCTCCTTACAGTTTTATTACTTAGGAAACTGAAGAGAGAAAATAAAGGTCAGAAGAACTTTAAAACAACAGTAAAGTCAAGAGGACAGGAGAGTCTTAAAGGAAGTTACAAGCTTGAAATTACAGACATTTTTTTTAGGATGTACCAAGACATTTCCAACGAAGCACAAACCCCTATGATTCCCTGCTCGACCCTCACAGCCCAAGGGAAATTACTCAGAATTATCTCTCTCAGCTTGTCAAGAGAAAGCAGCTTATGAAATGTCAGACATTCACACGGTGCAGAGGAGACCGTAACCGAGAACCCCACAAGTGCTTGACTGGACATGGAAGGAGCTTCATAACTCCGCTGCCTCGGGACCACCTTCCTAATCTCTTCATTTATATACAGCAGCACACTCTGCTGAGCTTCCTCAGAGAACCAAAGCACCTACATCTGTAAACCTCACCTGTGCAATAATGCACCATGCACCCCGCAGTGCTGTGCTGGTCCCAAAGCCCAGGGCCCACAGAACAGCCTCTCACCAGCTGTGGGATTTGGTTCCCCACCCCAGCCGGACCCACCAGGACACAGTGCACAGAGGGAGGGATGTCCCCAGGTCCCATTTAGTGGGCTGTCTTCAGAGGAGAAGAATAGCCAGAATAAGTCCAAAGGAACGATGCATGCTTTTGGAATTTGTTGTGGATTGTTTCTGTTGGTGGTGGTTTTTGTTTTGTTTTGTTTTTCCCGACGCAGAGAATCACAGAATGGCCAGGGTTGGAGGGGACCTCAAGGATGATGAATCTCCAACCCCCTGCCACAGGCAGGGCCACCAACCTCCACATTTAATACCAGCCCAGGCTGCCCAGGGCCCCATCCAACCTGGCCTTGAACACCTCCAGGGATGGACGGGGCATCCACAGCTTCTCTGGGCAAAAGGCGATGGCAGATCCATGAGACAGTAAAACCCAGCAGTTAGCCTAGTCTGAAAATCCTGGGCCTCAGGGCTGTGTAATTTTTGTAACACAGCTCATCAGCAGGCAGAAGGAGGGGGAAGACCTTAAACAATCTCCTTGGAGCTCCTCCCTTTGCTGCCTTCGTGCAGGTGCCCATCCATCATGTCCCTACAGTCTCCTTCTTCCCTTCTGCCTTTTCACAGGGCGTCCTAGCAAAATGGTGGTGAGATCTTTTGATCCCGCTGCTCTCCAAGTCCAACTGAGCTACCAAAACAACTCCTCTGCGCTACCGCCAACACCACCATCCAGCCTTCAGTGTGAAACTGCTGACAGAACACCAGCCACAGCCAGTGAAATGTTTCGTTAATTACCATAATTGATATCAATAGCAGATGTCAGCCTTAATGAATGAAGTCATTGCCAATAAGAGATGCAAGGAGGAAGCCTCCAGCCTCTGAGTTCTGACTTCCCAGTGGCATTTTTCTGTGGGTGTGAAGGTCTGCTCACCTCTCTGTCACCAGGTGAAGGCTGATGTCCTGCAGACATGGGGCTGGGGAAGCAACAGCAATGCCCATCCTACAGCAGCAGAGAATGGCTCTGCGTGGCGGATGGGACAACACCTCGAGGGTTTACCTGCTCAACTTCTCATCCCTGGGAGAACAGCACTGCTTTTAGGAGGGAGACAGCAGCACCATCATGAGGCCTCTGCACCAGAGACAACGTCCTCATGCTCATCAACCGCTTTGCAGTAACAAATTAGCAGCTGAAGCCTCTCATTAGCAACACAGCTCTGCTCACAAGGAGATATCTGTTCCTAAAATCGTGGGGGAAAATGATTTCATAAAAGGTTTTCAGGCTCTTGAGTGTCTTGGCAGACTCCTTTTCAACTTTCCTAAGCAGAAAATCATGTGATAAAAATAAGGCTAGAAGTGTTTTGGGTAAGTTTTGCACAACTCCATATTTTTCTTTGGGCCAAATGATTTGATACCAAATACTTCCCTGCTTTGTTCAGTTATTCTGTTTTTACTCATGGGATAAAAGTGTCTCTTGCACATCCCTCAAGGCTCGCGCTTCTGCAGAAAGCATACAAATAACTCTCAAATGAGAAGGAGAGGTATGCACTGAAAATGTCATTAACAAAATTAATCCTCATCTAAAATCTTATCAGAGCTAGAGCAACCAGGGCACTTGATCTTATGTCTTGGGCAGCTCTAAAGTCTTTCATTACTGGGCTCATTGGACCAGAGAGGCTACAAGCCCGTACATCTGAATACAGATGATGTACAATTTATGGGTTCGTGGCCTTCTCACTTAACCCAAGTTACTGGCCCATGATAGGGTTTGCCAACCTTGCTGTTTCAGGCAGGAACAAACATTTTATATGCTGTCGATTTAGCAAACCTGTTCTCCTGATTCCTTCCTCCCCCCTTTCACTGGTTGTGTTCATTAATCATTCCCTACTGTCTCCCTGGCAAGACGTGTTAATTTTTATAGGGCTTGCTCAGCAAGTCTTCAGCAGCAGCTTGTTCCCAGGGCAGTGGAGCGTGGATACCTTGTTCAACTGTCAGGTCAAGTGGGGTTTTGTCCAAGGGCACGTTCCTTCAGGGGGTTAGGGACCATAGGGACCACTGCTGCTTCTACTGCACTATGGAAGACCTTTGCTGGGCGGAAGGCAGGGGAGGCATCCCATGGGTAGCAGTACCTTGGGACACTCTTAGCCCAGACATTGTCGTACTGGTAGAGTTTGCAGGTCTCTGGTAGTGAAAGTGTGGCCACGGCTCAACAAAATAAGATGGCCTTTGGGTTTGGCTGCTGTTAAACCTACTGCTTGGCCGGGTGACTTTGGGCAGTCTACCAGGTCTCCCCCTGCTCCCATGACTTTATTTCGAAGAGCTATTTTATAAGGATAACATCACTTCAACATAATCCTCCTGGAATTGTATTTGTGCTTATAACAGAGGAAAAGAAATGCTAAAATGGGACTTATTGCCCAGAACACCCCAGGCTGAAAGCAGGGAGAACAATGCAGGTACCTGGACACTGCTGTCCTTGGACAAAGTACAGTAACCTTCTACAAAAATCCCGGATCCTATCAAAGCAAAGCTGCCCCATTCAAAATAGCAGAACAGAGCCTATAACTTTACAGGTACTTGAGCAAGCTTTACATTAATGTCATCTAAATGGAGGAAACTAAAAAAGAATGGGAGAAAGGGAACATCAATTACACTGTATTATGGCAGGGTTTGGAAACAGAGAGGAAGACAATGGAGGACACACCAAGGAAATCTCTGGGTTCTGAGTCAGCCAATGCAGTAGCCCTGAAATATTTCTCTTTCCTGCAGCTACACTAAAATACAAATAAAGAAATAGAAATTTTCTTGACTGAAACCTATTGCTAGCACTTGGAGAGGAAGATCAACTTCTGTAATGCAAACCTGCGTTTAAGCTGGCCAGCCAAGGGCAGATCAGCCAACAACCTCAATACCTTTGTTAGGAAAGGATCAGTCACCCTCTGGTGAACTCATCTCTTGCTGCACTGACCACAGAGGGAACACAGAAAACCTGATCTTAGTGTTGCATGAACAGAAAGGTTTTGGTTGGATTTTCTGGGACGAGCAAGTGGCTGCACTGACAGCCCTTACTTAGAAATGATCGAGGAGTCGGATTATGAGTCAGGGGAAGACTGGAGCCAAACTGGCAAAGCAATTGCAAGTCTCTCTGTAAGTGTGTGAGTGCGTGCAAGACAGCAACTCGCCTTCGCTCAGTGACTTGGATTGATGGCCCTCTGCTGTTCCCGTCTTTGAAGAACTCACCAGTCGATACTTCACTCCTTTGTGCCCAGTCATCCCATCATCTGTGTGCTTGGCACCAGTTCCCATAGGTGTAAATAAGAATTATTTCTCAGGCTGCCAGCCCTTCTGCCTGGAAGACACGAGGTTCATCCAGCCCCCAGCATGCAGCTGGATCCCTTCTCTTTTCTCTCACAGCCTTTGGTACATACTCCTTTGCTAACCTTTTCCTTGGCACATTTGCATCTAATAGCAGGTCGCTGACCTGGAGAATGGATGCAGGACAGATGCATCCTGACAATGCCTGGCTAATAGCAGAGAAGACAGCCCTCTTGTTAGCAGCTGAGTGTGGTCTCTCCATGGGTCAGCCCCATCCCCCTTCACTGTGAAGCCTTGCGTGCATTTTGGCCACAGACAACAATTCCAGTAAATTTGAGAGCGCTGTGGAGGAGGATGCAGAACGGGAAGGCTACTTTACCCACAGCTATGGGGAATCATCCCTACAGGGCAGGGAGCTGAGGTTCACCCAGGCTGAGAAATAAAGTCCCTGGAAAGCTGTTGGCAGAAGGAAAGCACAGCTCAGAGTAGAGAAGTCAGATTAATTGGGCTGGATGGTGATAGGCAATGAACATGACGACAGTTAGCACTTCCAGAGCACTGTCCATACCTCCCCGAGGGCCCCGCTCAGCACATCACCATTAACGTGTCAAAAAAAAAAGGCATTCCATGAGCAGCAAGGCGTGCTTCTCGTGCACGTGTGCCCTATGAGCGCAGTGCCTTAATGTAGGCACTTAACTCCATAATAATATTACTGTTATTATTATACTACTACTGTGCCTGTTACAGCACTGTAGCATTTGATTCCAATTGCTGCTGACATTTTGAAATGTGCTGATACAAAGAAACCGCATCTCCCACGGCTCCTTCGGACTGCTGCTAAGGGCTGCATCACTCCCATGAAGCCTGCAGATCTGCCAGCAGGTTTTTGTGCCCCCAGCTCATCCTGCAGGGCAGCCTCTGGTGCTCACGCCTGTTTATCCCACGCACAGATGCTGTTTTCTTAGGAACCGATCAAATCTCTCATTCCTGTGGCTTCCAGCGTTCTCCCTTACATCTCACAAAATCACTGACCTGATGCAACTGCTTGCTGTCTGCCCTCTGATCCTGTTAGCCCATGCAGAGGCTCTACTGTTTAATCAAGGCATTGTGGGACTGATGGCCCAAGCCAAACCCTTCAGCGTTTGAGCAATGCGTTGGACAGGAAGGATATCTTGCTGCCCACATTCTGGCTCTGGAGCAGCTGAATGACAGTCAACACCGAAAACTCTTCGCTGCCTTCAGCTGTGATTTCATGCCAAAACGCCTGGCATGCAAATATCTGCAGAGCCAGGCGTGCTGGACGTCAAGCAGACACCAGCTGCTGCCTTCCCAGCTGCAGTCCAGTTTGTCTCTGCAAAGACAAAGCCATCATCAGGAATTCCAGAGACAGGGAGGAGGGGGCACAAGGCCAGTGTTGGTTCACCGCTCCAGGAACACGCAAGGAACTGTGATCAATAACAAGCAAACTTGTCATTTGGAGTCTCCAGATAACTCTTGGTGCGTGGTGCCGCACAGACACGAGGTGAAGAACTATCGATATGAACAAGCCGGTAAAGGATCTTGCTCAAGGCTACCCAGAACAGATTTGTTTTGTTCAAGAGAAGGAGCCAAATTTGACAGTACTTTGTCTCCTAGACAACATCAGACAATTCGTAACGTTGACTTGCCTGGAAGAAAGCTCCCAGGAGACCCGGAGCAGCAAACTCTTCTCATCCTCGCTCACACAACAAGTCTCCAAAGATGGGTTTGTTTGCATGGTTGTCCTACTGGGGCTCTCCTGTTCCTGGCCAGACCTCTGGGTGAGCATCTCCATTCCTGCTGGCAACCTCTCACCGAAGAACGGAGGGCCAAAGAGCCAGAAAAGCAGGGCTGTGGTCAGCATCTAAGAAACAGAATGCGCTCCAGACCACAAACCTCCACACTGGAAACAGGCAGTGAGGGTATTTTCCTGGGAGCTTACACTGAAAAGAAAACTCCAACCACGCAGCACATTATTCTGTGCCTGCCTTACCTATTTATCAACTTCTTGTGGAATATCTTTGCTTTTTCTTATACTGCCATTACTTTGGCTGCCTAACCAGTCGTCTAATGAAACAGCTCTGCATTTCTCTTCATTACTCCTTCAGCCACATTTTGTATGTCTTACACACAATGCACACACACTCCATGTTACCGGTGATGCATATATCCACTTATTTTTACACCTTTCTTTTATTATTCTGGTCTCTATCTCGAGAGTAACATCACACCCTTCTGTCTTGTCTCCAGAAAAAAGAACCCCAACAAATCAATCCTCCAACAAACACAGAGCCTGAAGCCCAGCCCCCCACAGTCTGCTTCTCTGCAGATTTTTTATGCCTTTTACTTGATCGTTTTATGCATCTCAAACATCACTGTTTTCTTCCCTCAAACATCCCAAAGCGTGTTGTGTGGGGAAGAAAGTTGTGTGAAAATCACTTGAAAATGAAAGCCACAAGCTATATTGTGGTAATAGCCCATTATATCTCTCCTCATATTTACTTCATTCAGCAACTTTTGACTTGATTTGACAATCAAAGTTAATGCTCTGATATACATATACACATCTACATGTATTTTCCCTTTTATTCCTTTGATTAGAACTGTGAACATTTTCAAAGATTTAAATTGAGGAAAGTGACTAATGCAGATCCTTCTGCTGCCTGCAACATTAGCTTCGACTGTCTGCTAATAGCTCCAAGCACTGAGCTCAGCCTTCCAATGCAAAGACAAGAATGCCTTCCTGGGAGGTTTCTGAACAGCAGTGGGCTCCATACTGCCTGGTGTGTGTTGGAGGTAGGAGATGTGTGATGGCACAGGGTGTGTTGATGGTAGGGGATGTGTTGATCATAGGAGAGTGTTGGTGGTAGGAGATGTGCTGGTGGCACAAGGTGTGATGGTGGCTTGGGATGTGTTGTGGTAGGAGATGTGATGGTCATAGGAGATGTGTTGGTGGCATGGCATGTGTTATGGCACAGGCTGTGTTGGTGGTAGGAGATGTCTGGTAGCACAGGATGTGTTATGGGACAGGGTGTGTTGGTGGCACAGGGTGCTGGTGGCAGGAAACGTGATGGTGGCAGGAGATGTGTTGGTTGTAGGAGATGTGTTGGTGGCATGGGATGTTTTGGTGGCACAAGGTGTGATGGTGGCTTGGGATGTGTTGTGGTAGGAGATGTGTTGGTGGCACAAGGTGTGATGGTGACATAGGATGTGTTGTGGTAGGAGATGTGTTGGTGACACAAGGTGTGATGATGACATAGGATGTGTTGGTGGTAGGAGATGTGTTGGTGACACAAGGTGTGATGATGACATAGGATGTGTTGTGGTAGGAGATGTGTTGGTGGCACAGGATGTGTTACGGCACAGGGTGTGTTGGTGGCATAGGATGTGTTGGTCATAGGAGAGTGTTGGTGGTAGGAGATGTGTTGGTGGCAAAAGGTGTGATGGTGGCATGGGATGTGTTGGTGGTAGGAGATGTGATGGTCATAGGAGATGTGTTGGTGGCATGGCATGTGTTACGGCACAGGCTGTGTTGGTGGTAGGAGATGTCTGGTAGCACAGGATGTGTTATGGGACAGGGTGTGTTGGTGGCACAGGGTGCTGGTGGCAGGAAACGTGATGGTGGCAGGAGATGTGTTGGTTGTAGGAGATGTGTTGGTGGCATGGGATGTTTTGGTGGCACAAGGTGTGATGGTGGCTTGGGATGTGTTGTGGTAGGAGATGTGCTGGTGGCACAAAGTGTGATGGTGACATAGGATGTGTTGTGGTAGGAGATGTGTTGGTGGCACAGGATGTGTGATGGCACAGGGTGTGTTGGTGGCATAGGATGTGTTGGTCATAGGAGACTGTTGGTGGTAGGAGATGTGTTGGTGGCACAAGGTGTGATGGTGGCATGGGATGTGTTGGTGGTAGGAGATGTGATGGTCATAGGAGATGTGTTGGTGGCACAGGATGTGTTATGGCACAGGCTGTGTTGGTGGTAGGAGATGTCTGGTGGCACAGGATGTGTTATGGGACAGGGTGTGTTGGTGTCACAGGGTGCTGGTGGCAGGAAACGTGATGGTGGCAGGAGATGTGTTGGTCGTAGGAGATGTGTTGGTGGCATGGGATGTTTTGGTGGCACAAGGTGTGATGGTGGCATAGGATGTGTTGTGGTAGGAGATGTGTTGGTGGCACAAGGTGTGATAGTGACATAGGATGTGTTGTGGTAGGAGATGTGTTGGTGGCACAGGGGTGCTGGTGGCACAGAGTGCTGGTGGCAGGAGATGTGATGGTAGCAGGAGATGTGTTGGTGGCACGGGGTGTGTTGGTGGCAGGAGATGTGTTGGCAAAGGATGTGTTATGGCATAGGATATGTTGGTGGCTCAGGGTATGTTGGTGGCACGGGATGTGTTGGATCAGTCTTAACCAGAAAGCCCAGTTTTGCCACAACCTAAACACATCACGGGGACGCATCTCTCGCAGTCGCATTTCTGATGTGCAATATTTTGAAATCACTTGTTTCCATTTTCTCATTTTGTTTCAAAGATGTCATAGCCCTTTGATAAGAGAAGAATGGCTCATCACTACTTTCTGGTTTTGTTTCGGTTTCCTTTATAACTTTTTATTCTTTAGAATCCCTTTATTGTTGGAAATGTAGAATTTCAGATATGAAGTCTTCTGTTATGGTCTCAACGAGAAGGGGTCTGACTTCATCAAAACAAAATGACTCCACAGGAGTGGAGAGAACAGCTTCAATAGCTACAGAAGAATAGGGACAGAATTTTCATTACTTTTGAAATCTTCCAGTTCGAGCTTTTTATTATTTTTGTAATCATATTTCTATAGTATTTGTATTATTTCTAGGCTATTTTGATGGCCAGGAAATAAATTAACACAGAAATGTCAGAGTTTCCCACGGATCTCAAACCTTAAATCCCAACTATTTCTACAGAGTGCACCCAGTGCTCCTGGCATGAGTTTTATCGACTTTTTTTAACATAAAAACCCAACAGCTGCACCACCCAGGTTAAAAATGGGCATTCGTATAATTTATTCTAAAAGCTGAGGGCCTCCAAAGCAATATCTGGAGCAGATTCACATCTTCTCCGGAACATCTGAACGGCTCTCAGCAGTCTGTTAACTTCTATATGGGAAAGGACAACTGGGAGAGAACCCAGTCCCATCTGGAGTCTTTTTCTGATCAATCTGAGAATAGCTTTGAAGCTGTGAGAGCTCCTATCATTGGCCACATGTTTGTCAGTGATTTGTATCTGACTTAGGAACGGGAAACAGGGAAAGATGTTTGTTGTATGTGGAATAGAGAGGCAGAACAATCTCAAAACCCAAACAAAAACCTCCTCAGATCTGCAAAGGGCTCAGCAGTGAGGTACGGATACACACTGCTCAGGTTTGATTTGGGTCTGTTTCTGTGTATTTAACCTGAACTGCGCTCTGTAGTGTGAACCATGCATCACCAAACCCAAATTAACCAAACCTTGTTGCTCATTACTGGGCAATCTACATCACACAGACATCTGCATTTATGGCAATTCTGAAAACCACAATGACTGAGTATGAACCCATATTTAAGCCTCAGGCATTGACTGTCAAGTAAAATAGCATTTCAAATTCTGATAGCGCAGTGGTTTTTCGCTCCCCCTGATAACCAGCAGAGAAGAACCCATTTTCCAACAGCAGCACTTTGGATGTCCCGCTGAGCTGGGGGACCCCACAAGCTTAAATCCATGGGGAAGCTGAGGTGCAGTGCAGGGGCTGGGTGGAACGGTGGGTCTCTGGCTGCTCCAGGCTGCCCACAGCCCCCCTCCTCTGTCCTTCTAAAAGTATGAAATCAAAAACCAGCAGCACATGCGCCTGAAACAGCTACAAGTCCCCATTCCTTCCTGTGCAGCATCTGCTGTGCCAGCTGTTCCCCACCCCACGGATCGCCCTGCCTTGGTGCACGTTGACACTTGTCCGTATTCAATCACATCTTCATTTCTTCAGCTCCGTTCTCCAATTTGTCATGTTTGCCTTGCATGCAGTCTGTGTTCTCCAGCACATCTGGCTCTCTTCCCATCATTATACAGCTCCCAAACTCTGTACACCCGATCTCTGTTCTGCTATCCATGCCATTAACAAACACATCAGCTGGCAGCAGAATCAGAAGGGGTCCCAAGGCACCCTCATTTTCATTTCTGACATCTCTCTCTTTAGCCAAGATGGCAAATGCTGGTGCCTGGCACCCCTCTGCTTCTCTGCAAATCCATCACCTCGGTCAAAATTGATTAATTTGGTGGAGCTGTGAGCCCACATCTCCCATCGCCCTCATCTCAGTGCCTCCTGCTGCTCTGAGTGCTCCTGCTGGGCAATGATTTGTTTCTTGCTACTTCATCCTGTCCCTGTGGGTCTCAGCAAAGGCGCTGAAGCTCCTCAGAAACACTCCGTGCAGCAAAAGGACTCAGAAGTTTCGTGCTGCCTCTTTATCCAGCCCTGCCCACTAATAGCTGCCCACCAAGCAATGGTTTGTTTCAGGCATCTGGTGTGTGAGATACCAAAACGCTGCTGTTTCTCCCCTATCCACTTTCCATTTAAGTGCTAACTACTGTAAAGAGAAAGCCCCTCGGAAAACAAACCAGCCAGAAGCAGTCTGCAGAGCAGCAAGCTCAAACCCTCCCAACCATCAGCTGTGGCCGAAGAAACCACTTTGGGATTAAGTGCAAAACTGGGCTGCAAAGCCTGAAAGCTGGCAAACTACTGGAAAACATTAAAAAAAAAAATCCTCCACCTTTTGGAGTGCCTGACACATTGACATGCTCGATGTCAGAGCTCAGGTTGTGGCTCTGAAAGAAGATATGCTGGATCCCAACCCCTAATTACACCCCGGTCAAGCAGCTCAAGTTTTATTAGTGCAGCTGTCAAGCAACAGCCTGACATGGCTCACCTTGGAGCCCCAGCCCTGACCCTGCAGCATGCCCAGCCTCCTTCCAAGGAAAAGTTGAGCCTTCACTCCTGAGGAGTCCTGGACTGGGCTATTCCATCTCAGAGTTTCTTAGAAAGCACTTTCTGCATTTATTATTATTATTTTTTTAATTTAATTCATGGAGTTTATGTAATCCAGTTGCTTCTTCCCCCTTGGTGGCATGGGGCAAAGCTAAGGTCAGACTGCTTTGCCAACAATACAGATCTTAAACTCAAATTAAGGTGGGAGCTTTACCTTGTGCTGAGCTCAGTTTCCCTTGGAAATGCCAGAGCCCATCCAGGCACAGAATCAGAAGGTCTCTGTTTAAATTATGCATGCAACTTCCTGGTATTGATGTGCTCTAAGGTGCATCATCCTGAAGAAGATGAAGGCCTGGAGGATTTGAGGAGGGAGGGTGCTGGGAAGGAGTTTGGGGAGGTAACAGCTTGATTTACTGAAAAGAAAGTGCTTCCATCACATGCAGTTCAAGGGTTGTGGTGTTTTTTCCTTTCGACAACAGTCAGCCTGCTATTATGCTCCCTGCTGCACAGTGTTTAATACAGAGCTCTGCCAGAAGTTGTCTATTAGGTGGATTATCACAGCAAAAGAGTCGTCTGCTGGGGCAGCAGGCAGTGCTCTGGGGGAGAGGAGATCAGGGAGGGAGGATCTGAGCAAGTGCCATTCTGCCCATGTGCTGGAGAAACACACTGCAACGTGAAAACCAGCCCCACTCGCCCTCCCAGCAGCACTGGGCATTGTAACAGGAGTCAGCATTTCTTCAGACAGCAAGAAATCCATTCTGCTAACTGACACCACTGTGCCCAAACTGGAGCAGTGCTGGAAGACCTCACAACCACAGGGGGTCTCAGAGGACACGAGTTTGCTCCCTGTGCTTCCCTTCTCGAGCTGCAGGTGAGATGAACGGAGCCTTGTTTGCAGCCCATGCAGTTCCCACCTCTGGAAGTTCCATCCATCCTCACAGCCCTCACCCCACTCAGCAGCAGACAAAATACTCTCAGTCAAAACTGTTTTTTTCCCCTCCGCACCTGTAGATCGGGATTAATCAAACAGACTTTGAGATGTCCCCTGAAAGTGGATGAGAAAGGAGCTGGATAGAATTTATTATTATTATTATTATTACTATTATTTAATAAAAAACTTTTTTTAAAAAAAGCATCCCTACGTTATTTTTTTCAACCTTTTGCTCTGCTGGAAAAATGGAAACAATTTCAATTCGCGTTAACTCCACTGTATTTTTATTTTCCATTTGGCCACTGAACCACAAACGTGTGGTCTCTTAGCTCTTATCGGCACCTATCTTTGTTCAATTGTTTTGGTTCACTGCCTCTATTTTCAAGAGAAAACCACAGCTTTCTAATTGCATCTGATGTGCTCATGGAGCTACCCAGCGGATGTCTGGGGCTGCTCTGGCTGATGATGGGCTGTGTTGGTTTAATGCAGGAGAAAAGAACTGTCATCGGTCCATATTAGCTATAATTTGTGTCTCCTTTCTATGTTTGGATCCACCCAGTATGCACACTCATGGCATTATGTAGGAATCCCAGACTGAGAGCTCGTTTTGTGAAGAAATGTTGTCCTGTCAGAAATGCCACTTTATGATGAGTGAGATGCTGCTCAGGAACACGTTGGCATCAACCACACGTCATTGGAAAAAAGAACCACAGAATGGAACTGTTTTGATTTTCCATTTTGAAGCGATTTTTCATTTTACCTTTTTATTTTTTCTTTTTAATCCCCGTTGGTATTAAAATGATACCCAGCTCCAACAGTGAAATGGGAAGGAGACATTTCAGTCATCAAAACCAGAAGGTTTGAGCGGTCCCCAAAGCTATTGCATTTCCTCTGAATTTTACATGAAATTTTTGGGAAACAAACAAACAAATCCATTCCCAGAATTTAAAAAAGAAGGAGAAATTGTGATGTTACTCAAAATAACTCTTATGCAGGTAGAAAAATCCCTCCTAAAGCCTCCTTTCAGTACCTAAGGGGGCTGTAAGAAAGAAGGGGCTCTACATCAGGTCTGCTGTGATAGGACAAGAGGCAGTTCATGGAATCACAGAATGGCCTGGGTTGAAAAGGACCACAATGCTCATCCAGTTCCAACCCCCTGCTATGTGCAAGGTCACCAACCAGCAGACCAGGCTGCCCAGAGCCACATCCAGCCTGGCCTTGAATGCCTCCAGGGATGGAGCATCCACAGCCTCCTTGGGCAACCTGTTCCAGTGCCTCACCACCCTCTGGGAGAAATGGCTTAAACTAAAGGAGGGGAGATTCAGACTGGATATAAGGAGGAAATTGTCTACAATGAGGACGGTGAGGCAGTGGCACAGGTTGCCCAGAGGTGGTGAAGACACCCAAGGTCAGGCTGGAGGAGCTCTGAGCACCTAATGGAGCTGTGGGTATCCCTGCTCACTGCAGGGGAGTTGGACCAGATGGCCTTTAAGGGTCCCTTCCAACCCAAATGATTCTATCATTCTAAAGCAGCACAAGCAAGGCACCTGCCAAGCTCACAGCTCCGCTCATCACATCTGCACAAGGATGCGTCATCCCCAGGGATAACAAATACCCCACTCCTCCCTCCACCTCTTGGCTCTCTGCCTTTCTCTCTCGCCTTGGGAGCTTTGACAGCCACGCTTTTGTCAAAACAGCAGCACTGATTTGAGCCGAGGCAAACAAGAACTGACGTGTGATTGACAGCAGCCCAAAGAGACGCACGGCTGGGCAGGCGGGGGTTACGGAGAGGGAGTAAATAAATAGAGACACCGGAGCAGCCACACGTGTCACAGCCACCCCTGCAATAACTGGCTGCAAGCGTCCCTTTGTATGGGCTGGGGATTCGAGGTTCCCATTTGTACCTTCTGCCCAGCAGCCAACTGGTTGGAGTCATCGTGATGTGAAGTTCCCCATTTAGAACTGGTTTAGGACATAGCCCTGCCCCCTAGCAGTCCTCCTGCTTGATCTTTAGGTTTATCAAGCACTCAGGGAACCTGGGGAAGAAAGACAGCAGAGCACTGCATATTGGCACGTGCTGCCTGGAGAGGAGCTGAGAACTGCTTGATCCAGGTCCCATGAATCCCCAAAGCTCACAGCTGCCTCCAGAGGCGTTTAAGAACTGTGGAGATGTGGCACAGAGGGACGTGGTTAATGGGCACGGTGGGGATGGGGTGGGGTTGGGCTTGAGTTGGAGGTCTTCTCCAGCCTCGGTGCTTCTGTGACTGTGTGTGTGCAGCTCAACAGCAGCCCTGTTCTCCTCTTCACACAGCTCAGCCTTCAGAGGGACTCAGTGGCAAACAATACATGCAGACATGGGTGGGTGCAAATGAGGACTTCTGCAGAGAAACGAATAAAAGTGTTTGAAAGCTCAGTCTCCTCCTTCCTTCTTCAGAAAGCGAACTTCCAGGCAGAGAAGAATAATTAGCCGTTCCATCTTAATTACCAAGGATAGAATTTCTTCTTTTGATTCACAGCATATGAAGCCATTCAAACAGTCCTCTGCAAATTACATGGTTGAACTCAACCTGAGCAGCTCGTCAAGCTAAACTCAGGTAGAAAAACATCCTCGAAGGTGCTACTGCCCAGTGACCTGCTTCAGACGGGTCCGTCTTGAAAAAGACATGACATTTCTCATTCCAAAAATAGCTATCATTTAGTGATACGTTAGGTTAAGGCTTCCTTCAGTCAAAGTATAACCTTTTCAAAAGCTCTTACTTAAAGCCTCCCTACGTCAGGAAGTTGTGGAGTTCACTCCAGTGGCACAGCTCGATGGTTGCAAGCCTGCTGGATACGTGCTGCTCTCTCAGTCTGTGCCTGGGATAAACCTAAATGGGAATGACATGGTTATACCCATTTACCCACCTTACACTGAGCTTGTGCCTGTGTCATTAAATGTGTGCAAATTAACTTCCAAGTGATGCACTAACCTGCAGTTTTCTCAGGTATAGAGGGTAAGAAGTGATACACTGCTGTGCTGGGAGCCCAGCAAGCCGCAGGACAAGCAGAGACAGACGTCCTGTGCACCAACCCAAGGGCAGGATCTCAGCTGGTCACTTCTTACAAACGGGATCTGCAGCAGTGATCCACCAGCCTGACAAAGTGCCTCACGAAGGCAGGGTGCCCCAGTGGGCACATTCAGCTCCTCACCCAAGTTTCTGCCTTGAAATAAGTCATCAGATCGCTTCTGCAAAAGATTGTATGGGAATTGATTTCCCACCCCCAGACGCAGGTTTTTGTTGTTGTTGTTGTCACGGCAGTTTTTTTTTTTAACAAGTCTATGGAAGCAATTCAAGCTGTGCTGCTTCGTTTCAGAGACATGTAGGGCAAGCCAGTCCTCTGATTTCAGTGACTCCAACCCCACTTACTGTGAGTGCTTTTTGCAGAGATGCTTTAAAGCTAGAAATCAATGTGTAGTTACTGTTTACCATGAAAATGAACATTTCAGCCTCTTACGCTAAAAGGGAAAGAAATTTTTGAGTCACCTGCCATTTAAATAGCATCTCTCATGCAGTCACTAATTTAATGCAAATCTCATATGGCTTCCTTGTATTTGTCATTTCAGTGTATTTTTGCGCTTGTAGTTTTTATGCTAATGAGCCTGCTCCATTGCTAACTAGGTCTTTACATCTATCATTTCAATGATACCAGTAATTACACAGTTATATATGGGTGCCTGTTCCGTGCACTCAGCTCTCTGTCACCTCTTCTTTATTGCTGCCTGGGAGAAGTGAGTTCTCACTGTCAGACAGCAGTGGGGTTGTTTGCTGTGGCTCACTCTGAGGTTGATCAATGCCAAAATTTCAGCCAACGTTCCAGGTGACAATAAACAGAACCTTGTGGATCTGGGTAAAATCTGGGAGACGTGCAATCATTTATGTTGGAAAAGAGCTGTAAGATCATCAAGTCCACATGAGAATGGACAATAAGGACACAGCCTCACTTTGAGCTCAAGAGAAATGGCTCTTCTGTAACCCAGAGGTGCTAGACAAAAGCATCTTCCACCAGCAGACCCCATCCAGGCTGTGTCCAGGATTTATTGCTTAGGATCCATTTAGCCTAAGAGAGAATGGATGAATCTGCACGGATGGAAGGGGAAGAGAAGAGGGCCCTAATCCACACACACAAGTGGAGAAGATAAAAGAAGAACATGGAGAACTATGGCAGGGAACTGAGATAATCCTCTGTGGAGAGAGGAGACCTGGACAGCCTGTGCTCAGCCTGCAGCTTGGTTTCCCCATCAATAAGAGTTTCTCCCAAGGCCCCAGGACACTGGGTGCTGGGGTTGGCAGGGACAAGGAGCAGACTGGGGAACTCCCTAATGCTCCCAAGCTGCCCAGAAAGACCTGAGGAGTCCAATATTTCCAGAAATCCCAGTTTTCTTCTTTCCTTCGGTCCTCCCCCATCCCTCAGCTAACAGAGTCTGCTCTGTTCCTCTTCCAATACAGCACCAAAACTGGGGGCAAAGGCACTTCTCCCTGTGGTACCAGCACAGATCCCACCCCCAGGTGACACTGGTGGAGATGGAGAGCAGCCCAAGTGCCTCAGCTATGGGATTGCTGCAGGAGGACTCTTTGCAAGAGGACCAAGCAAACTCCCTGAAAGCCTGCAAAGAAACATGACACGCAATCATTTCCAGGCACGTTGAGGAGAGATTAACGTGCAGCCCTGAAAAAAAAGAAAGTCTCATTGTGTCCTTGGTGCTCTTGACAGAAGAATCGTCTGCAACTTACTGAAACGCCGGGGAAAGCCAAGATGAGCAGCTGATGGCTTCAGCATCCTTATGGATCAGGAATGAGGATGACTCCCCTACCCTTCTGCTTTGATAGAGATAAGGCAGAAACACACTTCAGATTAGGAGGCATTCAGGCTGCTGGAAGGTGACTGGAAATGCTGCAAAGGATGCGAGCACAAAATGTAAACAGCAACATGGGGAGAAAATAATTGAAAAGAAGCTGGCAGGCCGAGTGAGTGAGCCAAAGAGGTCAGCCCTGTGTGCTGGCTTCTGCTGGGGATATGCAGAGAAACCCCAGGGATCTGGCAATTAAACACCAGCACAGAAGAGTTACTGTGTGCCTTATGGAAGCGTTTCAGAACCCGAAGCAAAAGCAGGCACCTTCTGTACTTGGCACCATGCAAACAAGCAAGGAGAGAGACTAAACAAAGAGCTTCAACAGGCAAAAACTGGGAAAACTGAGGCACGGAGCAGCAGGTGATCTGCTGAATCAATTAGGAGCAGCACATCTTTTTTTTTCCTGCTTCTTACGCCAGTGCTTTATGCTAAATGTCAAAATGCATTTGTTTGGGCTGCTCTTGGGAGCTGATGACACATGCACTGCCACTGTGCAAACACAGCAAGCCTCGGGGAGAACATGGGGCCCCATGGGGTGAGGGCTATCCATGGGGTTTAAGGGCTGAATGTAACTTGCAGCAGATGCTGCCAGGAGGACAGACCTTCACTACACCTATGGAACGCACTGAGGAAGGCACAGGACCACGTGCATTTGGGTTTCCTCCTGTTACTTCAGAAAGCAGGCTAGATGTGGAGCTGAGACCCCATGCCACCCTAACACTGACAGTTGTAGTGACCCGTGTGATGCATCACACTGCAGTGAGTCTTTTGGTTACTGTTACCGACATGTTTTTGTATCACAAAACTCGGATTAAAAACCCAGACAACCTGTGTCATGGTTAAAACATCCGTGGAAAAACTCAGTTTCTGCTTAAATATCGTATTTTAGAAACCAAAAATCGCTAAGCCCACCAGCAATAACAACAGCAAGCTACTAAAAGGTTTCGAAATACACTACTGAGAGACATTTCAACTTCCAGCTCAACATTTGCAAGGCATATCCCCATAACAAAAACCAAACCCAGACACACTATGGAAAATCAATGTCTGTTTCATGCTGCAGACTTTCATGAGCTCCACTGAAGTCAAATGTAAACCTGCCACCAATGAATTGTGACAACCTCTCTTGCCCCATAAATGCAAAATCCTTCATCGGCCACGGGAGCTTGTTTGAATGGCACAGAGGCAGAGGCAGGCAGTGCTGCCATGCAGTAATGACAGGGAAGGGAAGCACCAGACAAAGTGCCCACGGAGAACAAAACATCTCCATTTTAAGGTCTGTCAGAGCAGTATCTGCTAGGGACAACATATGGATCTGTCTGGGCAGAGGGGAGGCAATGCAGCCTTTTAAAGGGTGTTCCCAGTTTCGTTCTCAGAGCATTTTATGATCTCTTGAATATCAGTAAGTAAATATTTGATTGCACGTAGCAGTAAAGGAGGTGGAATTAAGGAGTAAATCCCACAGAGATTCATGTGCTGCTTCATTTCGTGCTGTGCAGTGTGAATAGGAAAGGGCTCCAAGTCTCACTCAGAACTCATCCATCACTGAAATGACAACAACTGACACTGCTGTGACCTGGGATGGGGGGGACGAGGGGGGACAGGGCTGTGGGACACTGCAGGAACAAGCAACAAGCACAGGGCATCAAGTGATGCTTTCACTTTGAGGTGCTCCTTGTTCGTCCCTCTGTCTGACCCCACACCAAATTACAGATGGAAGAAAAGAAGGCCTGTGCCACCACCCCCCACCTCACTTCTCTATGACTTAATCTTGCAAAGTCCCATTTAAAGTAATTGAGACCCATGAAGCTTAAATCTTATTTAACTTCACTAGGAGCTGAGAGCTTTGGGCATCTTTGACGTGGCCTAACACTGAGGGACCCATCTGCCATTATAGGTGGGAAAATGCAAGATTTAGGTGACAATGAGATCCTCAAAACATCACTTAGTTGCCACATCCCCATCTGTGGGGTTCCCAAAGGTGAGAGTCTTTGGTCTGCAGTGCTCACCTTGAGATACGTGTATGATTCTCTCTTAATTCCGGGGAGGAATCAGAGCAGCACTCCCCCATCGAGCAAATTCAGCACTAAAAACCTCACGAATCTCCCTGTCTACCTGGAGGCTAAATTATATCCACTAGAAACAAACTCAGCTCTGCCAACATAAATGATCAGAGCTCCATAAAGGCTGAGTCTAATTGTACAAAGTGGTGATTAGCCACTTCCCTCCAGGGACGTGCAGCTTCCTTCCCAGAATGTGACACTGGGGCAGCCTCTAGCGGAGGCAGGGAGCTGCCTGGTGCCTGCACTGGGCTCTCTTTGGCCCCAAGGAGTCATTTGGGGGACTGTGGTTTCTGCCATGTCTGGGCTCTGCAGCCTGCCCAGTTCCCCTGCTGCAGGAAATGCTCTGAAGGGCTGAGATCCTACATGATCGGTGCTTGGCTGCTGCCTACGATGGGCAATGACAGCACCCAAATTATTGCTCAAATAAGAATTTCTTCTTCCTGGTTAGCCACTCCCCAAGCTTGCTTCTATTTTTCTGATTCTTTTTTCAGTGTCCGAAGGGAAACTTGCTTGCCTTTAAGCAAAGACCACCTGCTGTGCTTATTTGGGAAGAAGCTGCAGGACCAATTACAGCTGTAACACAGGGTGCTGCGAGCACACCAGAGCGTGGACCAGAAGCAGGGCAAAAAAATTATTACTTCTCCTTCTATTCCATTATGCCCATTTCTCCATGCTAAAAGACTTAAATGATCAACGCTCTGTTAATAAATTTCATTTGGCTCATTTAATAGATGACTTAGTAGAGGAGTGAGTTTGGCCATGACCAATAATGAATTAATAACTATGCGAGGAGCACATTCCCTTACAGAAATACTTTATACGTGCATAATTCTTTATTCCAGAGAAAAAGAGATGCTCTGCAACACTGCACTGCTTCATCTCTACGGGCAAAGGTGTAGCTGTGTGTGCAGAATGTCCCTTCAGGACACAAGTTGAATGGGGCTGTGCCCATGGAGCTGAACCTTGAGCCAGGAGCTTCCAGCCCAGAGCAGAGCCCTCCTCCTGCATCTCCTCACTAACGACATTAATTTCCCTGTGCTTCTCAGCACGTGGTCCTGAGATGAGGGCTAAAAATGAAGTTTGTCAGCTTTGCTCAGCTGGATCAAGGGAGCTGCTGGCTGACTGGAGTTTGCATTGCTGCCTTTTCAGCTGTTGGACACCAATTCCTCTACCAAAGATCCGTGGCTGGTGCTGCTCATCAGCTCGGTTGGGGTGGACGTGCCCAGCAGCTGGATCCCAGCCCCAGCTAATTCAGCAATGCCTGAAGGCTGTGCATGGAGGAAGGTGCACTTGACCAGGGAGGAGGGTCACAATGGCCACCACAGTACTTTCTCCTTCCAGCACCTCGTGCCAGCACTCCAGCAGCAGGGTTTGCTTCCAAATGAGGTTTGCACTGTAGCGAAAACAGCAGGCAGCGTGCCACAAGCAGCAAAGCAACACGGATGGACTTCAGCAGAAGGAAGCTGTGCTGCAAAGCCTGAGAGGCACTCTGATCAGAGAAGGACCCACCGTGGTCCCACCTGGCACGGGCTGTGCTGGTGGCAGCAGGTGGGGACAGGCACTGGGGACAACGCTCCATCGGTGACGAGAGCTCTTTTTGAGGTTATCATCCAGAGCCCTGCTCAGCCCAAACATCTCTGGAAGCTGAGATGCCGTGGGCTCTCTTCACCCATTTGAAACGCATCAATTTTGCTTTCAGATATAACGTTTCTCCTAGCACTTAAATGGCATTTCCCCGTTGCAGCCCAGCCTGACAGTCTCATGCTGCTGATGGTGACTAATGACAATTATTCCTCCCCACTTGCACCATAACATCCTCCTCTCTGGTTGCAAACAGCACTCCTGCCTCCACACAGTCATCTTTCCTGAGCCCGCCTGTCTCTCATAGGCCCAATTTTCAAAACCTTTTCATCATTTTTGTGGCTCCCCTACCAATATGTGTTACTCTAGGCTCACGACATGCATCACACTGTTGTAGTTCAGAGAGGACCAGCTCAGCCAGCAGCTGAAAATGGGGATTACAATGATTTCCATGGTGGAACTTGCACACTGAGCATCGATCTGTGCCTCCATCTAGTGGTTAGAGTTATATGCAGAGGGTAAGAGCTGACTAGAACGCCCAGCAGGAGACATGTTGCTCTCCACTGGTAGCAACTCCCACCACTCACCCATCCTACTGTTGGCCAACTGGACACAGGAAGCTGTGTTTCACCACTTCACAGACGGGGGAAGATGTGGAGGAACTGGGGAAACATGCACTGACTGACCCTGGAGATCTGAGCCTGCTCCACCAGCAATGGACACTGACAATGCTAAGTGATTCTGATAGCAGAAAACCAGGCCAGACCTGGTAACACCCATCCATGCACTGTTATTACACAATATGAGGTCATTTGTCAAGAACAGGACTAAAATTGCCCCTGGTGAACAACAGGGCCCCCTCTAGCTTAAAACACATGCTTCAGACCTCCAGCAGAGGTTCAACAAAGCGATGCCTTTCTGACTGGAAGCATGGCATGTCTCCCCAAAGCCATTCCTTGTCCCCAGCTCCACTCTCCCCTGGTGGCAGAAATAAAGGGGAGGTGGGGGGGACAGTTTCTGATTAAGATGCACAAACAGCTCTATTCAACAACTGATGCAATAAACGCGCCGAGTGAAATTACTGCCAAAGCTCATTGCAGTGCTTTATGGGGCTGCTCTAAGAGTGTGAAAAACCGTTTGCTGCATATTATTAAATGATGAAAAATGCCAAGCTCGCAAACAAACTGTGCAATGAATATGGCTCGACTGCCTCTAGTGAGAAGATGATGGAGCCTATGTAAGCAGGGTGGCAGGGAGAGAAGGAGGGATTGTTCCCTGTACTGCACTGTGCTGTGGTGATTACAGGGCAAAGTGACCCGAAGGAACAGCACAGCTCCTCACAGCTCCACTCCCAACTTCAATACTGATTTAGAGCACTACAAGTACAAAAAGCACTCTGCCACCCACAGCCAAAACCACACTGCCCAGATGCTAATTGATGTTCTTCTGCACTTTTTGGCAGCTTCTGTACCCAAGCCACACGTGCAGGCAGCACAGTGCAGTCACACCACACATGATTTTACGGGTCAGAGTACCAGCAGCTCTAGCACAGCATCCAGAAACATCAGCATCTTTGGTGGCTCCTGTGCTACCTCGTGCAGGCTGGGGTGGGCATCTGTCTGCACAGCACATAAGGGCTGCAGTGATTTAGATGGGAATTGGAGTAAGCAACCCCACCTCAGCCGGATGGCGGAGGGCTGACAATATCCCTGTGGGGCTTTGCTATGAAAGATGTCCTTATATTTTTCTTCCCCAAGAATGTAATCAAAATAAACTTTCAAGAATCAGGAATTACTGCAGGCATCACAGGGAGGATGCAGCACGCATGGAACCATGCAGGAAGACAGGATCCCACGTGCTTTAAGAAGCAGACCCAGGCATGGATGGCTACAGAAGTGTGTCCCAGTGCTGAAACTCATCCTGCAGAGGGACAGTTGTCACCTGAACCACCAGGGCCGGAGCACCAGTTGGAATTTTCACTTGGCATTTTACACTTATAGGAAAGAACATCCTAATTGCTTAAAAACACCCCTCTTCTCCAAATTGGCAGCTGGAAATTGTGTATCAGTGTTCCAACAGGGCAGGATTGCTTTCAGCTCTGATCTGTACTCACCCTGGCCTCGGCTTCCTCGACTGTTAACCTCAGGTGTATGGATGGAAGATGCAAGGTCATTCTGTTCCTTATCTTCTGCTCAAGACTGAGGCTTGCTTTCCCTGTGCTGGCTGGAAAAGAAAAGAAAAAAAATTAAAACAAAAATTACTGTGTGCACAGACTCAAATCCGCCTGAAGTTTTATATGAAACAAGCAGCGCGTGGGTCTTTCAATGGCTTTTCAGATAAGGAAGAAATTTCACCCATGGTGCCCTGAGATAAGCCACCACACACCACAGATCAATGATTTTTCCCTCTCTGTGATCCAGGCTGGACTCAGAGACGCGATGTCCTTCTGGACTGTGAGCAGTGAGCTGCTGGGTGAGCAGGCATGCAGATAACACAGAGCAATCCCCACCACTCACCTACAGGACCAGAGGGCACACAGCGGTCCTTGTGCTGAGAATGGAGCTGTATCTTTGAAAAAAATCACTAGGATGTACTCAGAATCACCCCAGGGACTCCGGGTGTGCGTAAAACCCAGGGCTTTTATTCCCAGAGAGCATCTGATTGGGAAATGCAGCTTTGGCTCTCTTTTTACTCTCAGCTTTCCCAAAATGAAGTGACTTATGTATTTCAGAGCTCCAAAATTCCCTTCATTTTAACACGAAGGCAGAAAACTCTGTAACATCCTCCTTCCCCTCCCCCAAACGTGCACTTTTTTGGTCTTGGATTCGAGCTGCCATTGTAATCACCACACGAAAAAAGTTGCTTTACTCCCTGTGCTGAAGCTAATCTCAAAATGCTGCATAAATTGTCACTTACCTCACTGCCTAATATCATGTCTCAGCTAAGCACATATTAAAAACAGTGCTAAATGCAGCTTTAATGTTGGCACTTAAATGATTAGCCCCCTCCCACTTCTCCTCTGATCCCCTCTCTCTGCAGTGCTGCAGGGCCTGGTTCACCACTGCAGGGGCTGAAAACATCACCCTCTGCTCCCAGCCCCTGCCCAGATGTGCAGGATCCATGGTGGGGACACAGCGAGCACTCCATGTATTTTGGGTAGACCCACACCAAGAGGACCGTGGGTCAATATCTTCCTCTTGGAGGATCTCACTGTGTCCTGCAGGCTGCTCTGCACCTCCAAAAAGACAGAACTCATCCTGCGTCCTCAAGGTTCAACCCCAGCTTGCCATCAGACCCGATCCCAACAGCTTCTGAGCATCTTCTGGCCAAGTCACTGCCACCTCCCCATCCCACCACACACAGGACAGGACGGGCTCTCTAAAGAGGAGCCATAAGTTTTACATCAACTCAAATTCACCAAAGGACACAAAAAAACCCACAGCCCAGACTGACTTCCAAAAGCTATACGAAGGCCCTGCTGTAGATAATCACTATAAAGATTAATGCCTTGGAAACTGCTTATTCTTGGAGCTGAGCCCAACGCCCCAAGCCAGCTGCCAGCACGGGGCTGTAGGGCCACAATGCTCTGCGAGGAGCAATGAATGAATCTGAAACTGTCTTAGGGCCAGAGTGGGTTTCCTGCTACCACGGACCCATTTGGGGAGCAGAACCAGAGGGGGAATCAGCCCCACGTTGTTGGGAAATGGATGAAAGGAGCACAGTCTCAATTATTATTATTATTCTTGTAGAGGGTTTCGTTCTGTTCAGTTAGTGTCCCAATGCTTTGAACGAATTGGATTATTGCAGGCATTTTGGGAATGGAAACATTCCAGCCTGTGGAGTCCTGCAGCAAAGGTTTGCCATTAGGAGCTGTAGTTGGTTTTACAAATTCCACGGCAAGGCTCTCATTCAATTCTATTGCTCTCCAGAGAACAACAATTTCATAAAGCATTTTTCATTCAGAGATCTCAGGGCACTCTGGTAGAAAGGAGAGGGCCTGGAGATGCCAGCCTGCTTCACGTAGGGTATGCACCACAGGTGGGACCTGTGGAGATGCTCTGGGAGTGCCACGAAGGCTCAGCCTTGTTTTGGGTTTCCTGCAGACAAGAGATCTTCAGCAGACCAAGGTCCAGCAAAGGCACAGCACAACACCGTGCGCCCACATGTCACTGTGTGCAGAGCAAAGCAGCAGAAATGTGGAACTGTTATCTTCCCAAGAACCCAAATTGGGGCGATCTGCCTGAAAAGCTCTGAATCTGAAAAGCATTAGGGGAAAAAAAAAAGAAAAAAAAGTGGATCTGAGCCAAAGCAAAGCACCCTGCATGCGGCGGGCTGTGGGATGTCATTGCTAGAGATGTGGAACATAGCCTTAATTAGCAAGGACTTGGATTTCTGCAAGCTTCCAGACATGAACTGCAACGAGGGGATGGCTCACTGTGAAAGTGAAGGCAAATGCGTAGTTAGAGGCTCCCAAACACAAGGATGGGCCACTTCTTTCATCCCTGCCTAGGAATTAGGAGCATTTTCTCAAATAAATAGACGATTGCTTTTAGTTAAAGCTTTTTTCCCGGAGAAAATTATGAAGGTTCAAGCGTGCAACTGCCAAAACAGTGTTTTTATCATCTTTTAATCTATTACTTTTCACTTACAAAGAATCTTAACATGATTTCTGTTAAGAGTTAAAACTGAAGTTTCTCTAAAAGCACACCCTGCTAGATTTGCTGTGATTTTTTACTTTGTTTTGCAGGAAGTTAAGGTGCTTTTTTTTTTTTTTTTTTCCCCCTTTTTGTGCATAAGCAGTTCTTAAAATGTGAAATTACCCTAAGAATCAGTCTGCTCCAGAGCATCTGGGGAACTGCTGATGGCAGAAGCAGAGAGATGAACGCACTTTGGATAGCACGACTGCCACTGATAAATCTGCCCACTTTGTTCCTTCCTGTTCATCTCCACCTCTCCGTGTTTCAGCCCCCCCAGCCTGGCACAGAAGCAGACAGACCTTCAAGGGGTTCTGGAGCAGAAAGCTGAGCATTCCTCCTTTCCTCCCTTAGTCTGACAGCCTATGGCTGTCCAAAGTTTAATTGCCCAACCACCAACTGTGGCACACGGTGATACTGGGAGCTGCACAACAGAGGTGCGAGCTTTTAGGACTTGCTGGGAAGCGCACCGAATTGCTGCCCACTGACAACAGCAACAACGATCTCACTTCAAGCTCAGGCCATCGGTTCCTGAACCCCCTTTAAGTTAATCCCAACAAAACTGTCGATATTTTATTTATAGTTATCCTTTCAGATGGAGAAGAAGGGTTTAGAAAGAAGTTGCTGCAAGCCTAAAAATTATTCTCCCTTTTAAGATTTCTGAAAGTGCTTGCAGCTTTCTGCAAAAGAGAGAAACCATCTATTTTCCAGCCATAGCACCAGAGAAACCCAGCAGTAAGTGACTGAAATACAATGGAGTTGTTTCACTCAGACCTTCTCAGAAGGGTACTTAAAGCATGAGTCTATGGGTGGCTGAAAGCTTATGGACTGACTGAGGCGTACAGCACAGCTTAACCTCCCCAGCCTCTGCACCCAGCACAGAAGGTGCTGCCAATATCCTAATCCCATCCAGCCCCATCTGCTTCTCCCCTTACCTCAAGAAGCCCCAGAACTTCTCCCCAACCTCTGCTACACAACACCTCACTGTGGGCAGTCTGGCTTTGAATTTTGTATACCCACCCCTACCGATGGGGAGCCAAGACTTGGAGCAAATGCAATCACCTGCCTCCAAATCCCTGAGTCTGCGTGCCTCCTGAAGCCCAGCCATGTGTTATGGAAGCTTGAGCCTCTCTCCCCCTGCTGATGGACAGATTCTGCACTCCCCTGCACTGTCCCTGCAGAGCATCGATGGCAGCCTGCTGTCACAATGAGGCTCGCAAATGGAGCTGCATTAAATCATCGCTCAGGTTTTCTCCAGCACAACAGAAAAAATGAAGTTTATGCATGAAACGGCCCCAAGAAGATTTAATATAGGAGAAATACCAGCGCTGCATAGAGAAAATAAAACCCAAAAGTAGGTTTCTTTTATTGCTGTTTTGTCCTCCAGAGTTAAGGAGAGCTGATCGGGCAGTGAGATGCTGGCAGTGCTGTGGGAAGGAAGGAACAGAGTGGGGATACATTGCTCCCAACCCACCATGAGCAGAGCCCCAGCTCTGTGTCCACAGCACAGCTCTCAGGTTCTATAAGAGCACATTGGTCAGCCTCACGACGAACTTCTACATCTAATTGCAGATGCTCACAAACAGGCAGAGTGCCAGGACTTCTGTCTTTGCAGGACATTTTCTGGGAGGTCCCTGTGTGCTTTCTATCCATCACCTGCCACGGAGGCACTGTACTGTTTTCCATCTCCCATAATTTGAGGGGAGTCAGCGGACAGGGGAGGCTGAGCACTAAGGGCAGCTTTTGCTGCTGGGCAATGAAATATTTTTCTCTTGAGCATAATCCAAGCACAACAGGTAGAAGAAAGGACAGGAACTTACTGCTTCCATATGCTGCATGGCAGCGACCAGCTGCACTGCTGGCAGGAGGTCACCCCAGTGCTTCCGTCCCTTACTTTCGTGCTGCGTGGTTTCCAGAGCTGGTCTGGAAATAACCACCTGAATTACAGGACTGGGAAGGTCGGGGGCCCCCATTCCAGCTCACTGCAGAGTAATCCCATAATGGCTATGGGACAGCCACAGCCTCATGCAGAGGGCGAGGGGCAGCTCTCACACCTGGGGGCTGCTCAACCTCTGCCCCTGAGCACCTACAGCCCAGCCCCACTCAAGTATTTTCTCCTCACTTACTCTGGCATGGTTAACGAGGCAGATTAATTCATGCAGATCCTTGCAGCAGAGTGGGGCTGTCACTGGTGGGGAGAGAGGTTTGACTGTATTATTCCCCATTGGCAACACTGGCACTATACAGCAGATTGATGGCTAATAAAATCTTTCAGTAATAGAGGGTCCTCAAGTTCTAGTTTTGAACCTTTGGCCCTTGCTCAAATCACCAGCAGATGCAAGCATTAATAAAACCAAACAGCACGTAGCTACTAAGGAGGCATATGGCTGGATGCTCAATAAAGGCAGTAAAACACAGGAGAGGGATCTTTACAGTCTGCTTTGACCTAATGGAATCATTCTTTCAGTAATGAAATTAGTCTTCACATGATGCAGCACACCTCGCATCAGTGAAGCGGTTCCCAGAAATCTCAGAAGTTTTGGGCTGATGCTGCTCAGCATCACACCTCTCTCTGAAAGCCATTAGTGAAATCACAAATACGAACCAATGAGGAGAAACCTCTCCGAGGTTCCCTGCACCAGGGGAAGAAGTCAGAGCAGAGGAGGCAGCTTCAGGCCAGAGGCTGCCATAGGCACCAGCACGCTGCAAGGGAGTTCGCTGCTAATTAAATCCTCTGCTGATTATTTATGGCTCTCTATATACTGGCTCATTGATTTTAGAGGCCATGTTAGTTTTGTTTTCTACACGTCTGTCTGAGCGGCAGGATGGTGGCACACAAGGAAGGAGTGAGTTGGTGTCAGGGTGATCTGCTACACAGATGCTCTGTGGGCGAGGGGCTACCTTTGGCATCGCGAGGGATGCTGAGCACAGCTCACTCAGCACAAAGCCACGAGGTCAGCCCCACCAGCAGCTACTTTGGGAGCTCCAGACATGGGGTTCACATAGCTTTTCCTGGCAGGTTTGAGAGGAGACAACTGGGGAAGCAGAAACAGGTCAGCTATGGAAACACAGCAGGCAAGGGCAGTAAAGACAAAGGGCCGTTTGTAATAAGAGAATGGTGGGCTATGAATTGAAGTTAGCAGGCAGCAGGTTTGAAAACAAGTGGATGCTGTTCTCATGGAATGACTACAGGCTGCTGCAGGAGATGAGAGCCACGCATCTGGAGAAGCTGTGCAGGGGAAGAAGGTTGGCTTTGTAGCTACTAAACCCTCCCATTTAAAGGATTCAGACCCATTTCCCATGGTGAACAATCTTTTTGTGGTGCACCTTTGTGGCTGCCCAGCACTGGCACCTCAAGGTAAGCACTCCCTGCTGTCAGGCTTCGTGCTGCTCCTTGTGCCTGCCCAGCCCTGTGTGCACCAAAGCACCCAGACTCCTGCAAAGCCCACCCAAGACCTCGTGAGCCCTTTATGGCCCTGGATACAGCCAGCCAAACCCTCGTGCTTCTGCTTGGCTCAGAAACCAACCGTTTTCATTGCAATTCTTGGGAATTCTCCTGAGTATTGCATTGCCCACTGCTATGTCAGTCACACCCGACCTTTGCATTTATAGCACATGCAAGGAAACAAATAGGTTCTTCCCCTCTATTCTGCAGTTATTTTGTGCTTAAAGGGAATAAACTTTTGTTTCAATAATCAAACACAAAAGGTTCCCCAGAGGGTCGTTTAAGACTCCAAGATAGTTAAAAAGAACATTTGCATGAATTAAAGAACAAGAAGTCACCACTGATCTAAGCCTCTTCCTAGTGCTTAACTAGAGTCTGTAGGTGGGGAAAAGCAAGACAGGTCAGTAGGAGGTACAGAAGAAAATTAGGATGTTTCTTCCTCTTCACAGTGTGTTTCTCAAGCAGCAGCCAAGGGAACAAAACCTGTCCTTCAGCAGCCACGTGGTCACTTCATGTCTCCATCTGTAATGAGGCACAGAGGACAACAACCCTCCCCACAATGGCTTATGCTTTGTCTGCTGCATGGTTCCTCCACTGCACAGCAGGTATAAAGCCCCCGAAGTGTGGGAATCCAGCTCCTAAATGCACAGACATACACAGTGATGCACACAAAATGCAGTTTGCTCATGCTAGTTTTCAGGTTCAAGGTTTGGGTGCATTGTCACCAGGACACACGTGAGCTCCACCTACTCTTAAGAGCAGTGATAGATTAAAATGTGTGCTCTGAACAACAGAGTTCCATTTATGCAGCAGAGCTGTTTGCTGGGAGGGTATGGGAAGGTAGGAGCAAGGGAGGAAGGCCCCATGTCTAAGTTGGAGTTGTTAATTAACCTGAAAAATGCCATTAATTATTTCTCTTCGAGGCAAGCATCTGAACACCAGGGACTACAAGCTCTTACCTACAAGGAAATTAACCATGCTGACAGTTCTTGCATCTCTGAACTCGTTTGATCCTTTACAAGATGCAGGAAGCCCCAGCATCCTGGGCATCTGATCGATGCACCCAAACCTCACTTCCACTTTGATCTCACACCAGGTCCCGATTCATTTTTGAAATGTAAATAGTGCTTTTGAACGCTTAATCGCCCCTTAAAGCCAAATCGAAGGGGGAGACTAAGCAGCTCAAAGAGCAGAAAGCAGCTGAGCTCATCCCAGGCATTTGGCAAAGTCTGCATCCAGGTATTAAACCTGCCCACCTCTCCCCATAAGCCTAACTGGTGCTGTGGGAAAGGCAGAAAGGCCAGACCCTGGCTGGCATTGCCCAACCCCAAAGCACAGCAATTTGCTCTTTGGGCAATCACCAGTGCCCAAGAGTTGGTACGCATGGATCAAACATTGACTCAGACTGCTGCCAACCCCCAGGCACAGGGCAAGATGCACATCAAGAGAGAAGGAGCCCTGCGTGCTGCTGGTTTCCAACTGACACCAATTAACCCCAATTTCAGCTTGCACCTCTGACCCAGGCACCCAGACATCTCCAGGGGTTGATAGAGGTGAAAGCAGAGCTTGTCTCAAGGCCATCAACCTCAGGAAAAAAATCTTAACAACAACTGAAAAGACCAACTCCTCATCATACAGAACAGCTAAATCAACTCACATGTTGACACAGGCAATGATGCATGGTCTTAGAGGAGAACAGTGCCTGTGTTAGCACATTAGTCTTGCTAGAGCTTCCCAAGCTCTGCCACAGACTTCCAGGTTCACCCCACTCCTTAGATAAGAGGATCCTCCATCCTTATCAGCACAAGGAATTATCAGTACTACTTCCACAACTAGGAGGAAAAACTCATTAGGAAATGGGAGGCTCCCACTGTTTGGGAGAAAAGCCTATATTAAATGAGCTGCTTCAATAAGATAGGCAAGCTATAATGAGCCCCACTAATCTTCTCTGGAATCTGAGCTACACAGGTTCTGAGAACTGCTGCAAGATTCTCTTACCCATATTGCTGAAGCAAGCTGCAGCAGCACTGCCATCCACTGCTCCCCACACACAGCAGCAGCATCAAACCCCACAAGCATCAACCCTTGCAAAGGGTTTAAATACCTTTTGGGATCACCTCTGAGAGCTGATTGAGCACAGCAGTGGCTGCTGCCCACCTGGGCAGAGCTTTCAGCACCAGGTGGCCCTGGTGGCAACTTCTGGCTCTGAATTTCATCAGTTGCTGTCAAGTA
Organism: Tragopan temminckii; assembly: GCA_028571105.1. Taxonomy (NCBI): domain Eukaryota; kingdom Metazoa; phylum Chordata; class Aves; order Galliformes; family Phasianidae; genus Tragopan; species Tragopan temminckii. The sequence goes on from JAOWBP010004597.1 coordinate 3,080,043, forward strand.
AAGACCGAAAGAACAATAAATGGAGATCAGATGAAGGGGAGAAAGAAACTCACCGAAGATCATAACAGCTTCTGATGACATTTTAAGCTGTTTTTTCTATTCCATCCGTGGATTCTCTGCCCTTTTATGAGCATTCAGCATGTCTGGACTGTATTTTCAAAATTGTGAGGTTTTGTTTGTTTTCCTTACTGGAAACGAAGGACATGTCAGGTCGTGATGAAATCATCACTCCTCACTTAAAGGACTGAAGTCCTTTATCCAGTACAATCAAAAGGCAAGGTACAGCCTGCCCTGACCTCCAGTTCCACAGATCTCCAAGAAACATCAGCATTTCAGGCTGTCTGTACTGCTTCCCATAGCAGGAAGGAATGTACTCCTAGCAACAATATCTATTTATCAGTCCACCTGTCAGACAAACAAAGCAGTTGTATTCATCATCATCATCCAAACTCTTATCCGAAGCACAATCTTGGACCAAGCAATCTCCCCAGCACAATGCACGGCCGCTCTTGGCTGGCCTGGTGTCAGAACAGCAGAAGGAAATGAAATCTTCCTTAGGACGGAGGCTTGCTCCATCTCTTGGCATGGCTGACAGCAATGCACAGACCAGAGAAATGGCTCAGGAGAAGAAAACAGTGTCCTGGATTTATTCACATTGAGATTTGGGGAGGAAAGCTGCAACGTCCCCATAACCTCCATCACTAGTGACTGCACAGCACTGCCTGTGGCTCATCTTTTTGGTGGTGCTCACTTACTGTTGGTCACAACAGCAGGTGAGATCTTGCACCTCACGTGCTCCGTGGGGACAGCAGTGCACAGGAGGCTCCATTCCGGGATACTGCACCAAAGGCAGAGCAAAGGGGAGATGACACAGTGCTGCCCTCTGTGCAGAGGATGGTGGTGGAGCCCCTGAGCACCAGGTCTTCTCCCTGAGATGGAAGTGACTGACAGCACTGTGAGAGCTCTTAATGTGTTTACAGTCAATGTTGCAGGAGATGCTACAGCTCATTTCTGTTCAGGCACCTTGTGCAGATGATGAATGTTCTTTAATAGCTGCAATATTTAGTGTTTAATGTAAAATCACTTACTGCTAATGCTTTGCACTTGCAAAGTTATGAAGCTCCATTTATGCCTGACTGCAGAGTTGACAAATCCACTCTAGTCCTCAGCTCAGATATCTGCATGGTGAAGGCAGAATTGGGGAAAGCCTTTCCCACTTCTTCCTGCCTTTCATACTTTCCCCTAAGACGTTTCCTCCAAGCAGCCCCCAGAGCAGCTGGGGTTCGACCAGCAGCAGACTTTCTACTCCTTTTCATCCACATCTCCTCACGTGTGCTACAGCATCAGCAGAGAACTGCCTCCAACCCAACCGTGCTGCCGAAATCTCTGCTTCTCACATCCCACCCTTCCCACAGCCACGTTTGGTGCTTTTCCCATCAAGACATCAACGCAGCCAACAGAGAGACACGGACACGAAGGGAGAAAAGGGGCACCTGCCTACATCCCAGAACACAGTTTGCTTTTGGGGGAGGCTAAAGAGGAAAGGGTTGGAAAGGGTCGTGAGGCCCCATGCTGACAGCCTGCGCTCCGTGCCGGTGCGTGGAGCTCTGTGATTGTAACAGGAACAATGTAATGCAGCTCAGCTCCTGGAGAGAGAACAAATATCATTTGTTGGAGGGATGCTTGCTTAAAGCCCAGGGACTAGCGTCAAGAGTGCAGCAATCCACTGCCGTTACTGTCATTTATTTTGTGCTGCTGGTGGTTGCCTAGGGGGAAAAATAGACGGAGATTTGAAAGACAGCGCTAATTTAATTTGCCAGTATGAATAAAGATAAGACTGTAAAGCATGCTAATGAAGCTACAGTATCACATAATTCACATGCGAGGGAAACACTGCCTTCCTCAGATCGTGATTGTCTTTTCCACATTCGAAACTGATTAAAACAGGATGAGGGCATTTCATTACACGCCCTCCCATGAAAGGCAATGTTCTTCCAGGGACACTGGGGCACATTTAGAAAAAGCTGTAGGAGGAAAGATAGATGCCTATTGCCACGGTCGGTTAAATGTACAGATTCGAGTGCATTCACCGTATCCGCATACATAACCTGCTCACACCTGTTTATCTTAGTTTTATGCCTCTGCGGGATTCCTTCTCGCTCCCTGTCTCCTTAGTTTGTCAATCGAGGAAAAAACAGCCCAAAATGATGTTAGAAAAAGTACAACCGACCCCAGGGAACGAACGATGCCCCTAGAAGGGGGTGAGCAAATTAGAATGTAGAAAAATCAGAATTCTCCACGGCAGCTGAAGGACCTGGCTGGCTCCATGAGACCCCGAGGGCTCCCAGGCACACACCTCCCCAGGCCACGGCTTTTGAAGCACGTTTGGGTCGAGCTGTGTCTGTGAAGAGGATTCTGTGTTTCTTGTGTTTCTCGCTGAGATAAGCAGGAAAGCAGCTCCCAACCCTGCGTGGGAATAGCAAGCCAATGTCTGTAACTCAGAAAGTAAAAAGCATATTGTAATTAAAAATAATTACCTATCAAGCCCCCTTAATCTTGATTTAGCTTCGCGAGAGAGATGGATTTGCTGCTCTAGCCAATGGGGTGGAGGAGAATTTAAGGGAATTTTAGACACGGAGCGAAAGCACTTTCATTGATATTTAGCACACAGGATGCTCAGTTTTAAGGCACTCTGCTGCCTTGTGCAGGATTGCCAACACAGTGACTCAACTCGAGGGATGGCTCTACATGAGTCACACACCCTGTGCTGCCTCGGGTGCTGGGAAGTCTGCTTTGTCTTCTCTGAGGTTTCCTTTAATCGCCAAAATCGTCCGATTATCCTTGCCATTCCACTTTAAACATACACAAATAATAGTTGCTTACACCCTCCGTCTGGTCAGAAGGGAAGAGTTGGCCCACTGCTCAACAGCACTGTGCTCTGACATGAGGACACCAGGACACTGGGACCTGAGGACGTGGGGACATGGGGACATGAAGACATGGGGACATGAAGGCATGCGGAAAGAGTGGTGAGGTACTGGAACAGGCTGCCCAGAGAGGCTGTGGATGCCCCGTCCCTGGAGGTGTTCAAGGCC